>PVJS01019022.1:14167-34291 GCA_004027185.1 Glis glis | reverse complement strand
AGGAGGAGGAGGAGGAGGAGAAGGAGGAGAAGGAGAAGGAGAAGGAGAAGGAGAAGGAGAAGGAGAAGAAGAAGAAGAAAGAGGAGGAGGAGGAGGAGGAGGAGAAATATAAAAAGAAACAACCAGTTCAAAATCTAAATTCTTATTTTATGGATATAAAGTGTCCAGGTTGCTACAAGATTATCGTGATTTCCAGCCATGCCCAGACAGTAGTTCTTTGTGTAGGTTGTTCGACAGTTTTGTGTCAGCCAAAAGGAGGAGAAGCCAGACTCAAAAAAGGATGCTCATTTCTAAGAAAGCAACACTAGGCACCCACACATCTTCCTGCCTTTGTGTTTGTTGCAGCAAAACTTAGCAGTTCAGTAATGCTGGATCTCGGAAACCTAGTTACATCTTCATGGAATCCAGTTCCAATAATAGGCTATGGTTTGGACATGGTTTAAGTGTGTCCCCTAAGGGTTCGTGTGTTGGGAGCTTGGTCCCAGTGTTGGAAGATGGTGGGACCTTTAAAACATGAGGTTTAATGGGAAGTGATCAGGTCGCTAGGGGCATCACCCTCGCAAATGATCGAGTAGTTCTTGTGGAACTTCAGTTAATTCTGAGAGAGAGAGAAACTTGTTTAAGAAATCAAGCCTGGGCCCTCCCCAACTCAGGCTTCCTGTCTCACCAAGTGATGCCCCCTCATCTGGTGCACAGACCCACCATGATAGCATTCATTATAAGATCTTGCAGCTGGGGGGTCCCACCAGAGCTTGCATCTTGCTTGGACTTTAAGCCTCCAAAACTCTGAGCTAAAATAAATCCCTTTTCTTTATAGATGATCCAGCCTCCACTAGTTCATTGTAATAATGGAAAAAAGGACTAACACTATAGCAGTGTATTTTGGTGTCAGTTTTTCAATAAAATTTTGATTTTGTTGAAGGAAAAATAAATACTTGTACTAGTCTCTCCTCCCTACAGATAAGATTCATTGAAGCCGGGCATGGTGGTGCACGCTTGTATTCCCAGTACTTGGGAGGTTGAGACAGGGGGATCACAGGTTCGTGGCCAGCCTCAGTAAGTAGTGAGACTCTCATCAACCTAGTGAGACCCTGTTTCAAAATACAAATAAAAATAGGGTTGGGGGTGTAGCTCGGAGGTAGAATGCCTGAGTTCAATCCCCAGTACCAAAAAAGATTCATTGAGATACCCAGTCATAGAACTGGGCTGCTTTCTGACAACCCAGTGGCAACCTAAGCCTGAAGCCTGTCATAGATCCTTTCTAACATTCTCCTCCTGAGATCCCACAGTCCCCAGCATGTCCTCCCTTGCTGCAAGGAGTAAAGGGCCCTGCAGGTATGTGCACAGGTGTGCTCCTGGGGCTTTGATTGAAGGACATTTACAGCCTTAAGGATAGGTCACGTACCCTTGATAGAACCTGAGACGAGATGGCGCTCAGCCTCTGTGGCTTCCTCTCACTCACCCATAACCCCGGCCTAACCACGAGAAAAGCATCAGGCGAACCAAACCCCAGGGCCAGTCCCCTAAGTGCCTGACCAGCCCTCCTCAAAACGGCCAAGGTCAGCAAAAACGAGGAAAATCTGAGAACCCGTCACAGCGCAGAGAGGTCAAAGGAGACCCGATGGCGCCTGCCACGTGGTGCCCTGGATGGGGTGCTGGGACAGAAGAGGGACATTAGGGAAAAACTAATAAGACTGGAAGAGTGTATGGAGTTGACTAAAGTGTTTTTCAGAGCTAGAGCTGGCCGCGGGGTGCCATTGAGCTGATGCTGAGAACACCGCGTCTCTCTCCATCTCTCCTCGATGGCGCAGAGGATTTGATTTGCACAAGTCTTTGCCTAGACTGCAGTGCAGCCAGTAATGTCACGTCCTGCATATGGGTGGCGGTGGGGGCATTCCGGAAATTCTCTACGAGCAGCCCTGCGTTGGCCTTTTCTCGGGCAGGTGCACCTCACGTTTAGCAATGTGACTGCTGCAGCTCAGACCCCGTGGTCCTCTCAGCTTGAGAACCCGGGGATAGGATCTTGGGTTGACTCAGCCTTGTCCTGTGCCCTGGGTGGCCAGCCAGGACCATGTGTCAGCTCCACTCAACCTCCGGGGCCAGCAAGATTCTTAGGGATTGAGGGAAAGCTGGTTCCCAGAAGAAGTAATGGCTGGCAGCCAAACACTTGTATCCCATAGACCAATCCTACCTGTTGATTCACCACGAGCGCTTCCACCGCATCTCATTCAGGCACAAGTGGACGTGTGCATGGTGACGAGAGGGGACAAAGCACTTCCTTGGGGGAGCCCCACCAACACCACTGCCACCCCACTTTCCCTCCTTTGTAGAATTGGAGGGTATCTAACCCCATAGAACCAACAGGAAGGCAGAACGAGGAATTATTTGGAATAGGATGTAGAGGTGCTCAGTGAATATTAATCTCAGCCTTTCCTATTCATAGCCAATGAATTAATATGAGTAATTCTCTCTCTTCTTCATGAAGAGTTAAGCGATTAATATAAGAAGGCCATGCTATTGCATTTATAGAACTGCATTTCTGCCATGAATAACAGTGAAGAATCTCTTATGCTATTAACCTGTGTAAATTTTAGATTTTTTAAAAATAGTAAGTTATATAGGTCACTGTGCTGTACCTGTAACTAATTGCAGCATTAGCTATCAAATTCTCATTGTTGGCTAATTTATCTTCAAAGACCCAAGAATGCAATTCGAGGTAATTACTACCTGTATGCCACGTTTCATTTATGGCCTCCGTGAGTCATGAATCTTCTTTCTAGAACTGAAAACATTTAATGCAATTAATTCAGGAGGTCTGCCACATATGTTGAACCACCAAACTCAACGCAAATTGTATAAGTGTGTGTTGCATTTTATGATCACATCCTGGAATTCTCTTAGGAAATACGACATCTCCTGGTAAGACTGGTTGGGGGGCGGGGGTGGGAACAGAGAAGAACTGTGTTATTCCTTCTTCGTGTTGATGAAGTTTTCATTAATTTTCCTCCTTCAATCGAGGCTAGAAACCCTTGAAATATCTTTGCAATGCATTTCTCAATTTTTTTGAACCACTGAATTATATAAACACACCTTGCTTCTATTTGATTTTGATTGCTTTCTTGGCCTAGTTTCCCCGCAAGCATTTGGTATGATTGAATAATTTTTAGTTGTGTTTTCTCGCCCTGCCTATGCTAATCTACTAGCGGTTGGTTTTTGCAGTTCTGCTACAATCTACTGACTTTATCTTCTGCTGGATTTTTAAAGGGGTATTTTATTGCCTGTCATTACCATTTGCGGTAGCTTCTGGGCACTATCATTCCACCAGCCTAATGTGTGTCCCAGAGTGCCACGCGCTGGGCCTTCTGTTCTCAGAGAGAACCTCGGCGCCTTCCCTGGGAGTCCCGTCAGTATTCCTCCAGCAGCTCTGCTTTCTGGCATACTCTTGATTTTTCATTTTAGACGAGTTGTTAAAGTTTCAACATGAGAGATAATGCCATTAAGATGAGGACAAACTCCTCAATGGCGCAGAGGATTTGATTTGCACAAGTCTTTGCCTAGACTGCAGCGCGGCCAGTAATGTCACGTCCTGCATATGGGTGGCGGTGGTGGCGCTCCGGAAATTCTCTACGAGTAGGACGATAATGTTGAGGAACCAGGTCTGGCCGGGTCCTCATCTGTCAAACTGAGCGGCAGTATGCTTTGGCAAAGCATGCCCTGGCATCTGTCACACAAGATGTCTTAAGTTGAGTCGTTATGGTGGAAGATGGCCTTTCTGGTGCACAAGGACACGACTGCAGGGCAAGCAGGGCACCAGACCCTGCTTTGCAGATCTGAGCAAAGGCTCCAGGTGGCACACTGCCTCGGCCCCAGCCTCATGGGTTCTGCTGCTGGAACAATGTAGGCAGAATCCTCGCCTCGCATGCAGGTGAGTTCCAGAAGCATCTATGCACCAGGAACCATGCACCGACCCCAGAGCTGGCTGCGCCACAGAAATAAGAAAAGATCTTGGAGAGAAGCTGGCGCTGCAACCTACTTGCTTGAAAGTCAGCGTTTCTGTCCTTGTCCATTCATTCGAGAAGCATGTGTTGGGTGGTTGTGACAAAGCAGGCACTCGGCTCGGTGTTACAGATGCAAAGATGAGCAAAACTAAGACAGCACGCCTGCCCTCAGGGAGGAAATAATCTAGTCCTCTTTCTAGGTTAGAAAAAGACACAACAGAAATTACAGCAACAACCACACGTGCAATTTTTTAATATACTTTTTTTGGTGCATTGTGATTTTACATCATAATGAGCTTTAGGGTAATAGAAGCTCACACGCTCACAACACCTAGTGTGTGTCCTCCTGATCCCACCCTGTCCCCTCCCCCCCACATATGTTATTGACATTGGTGTTGATAATTTTGTATATGTACATAATGGTTTTTGAAGTGTTTCCTTCATCACGTCTCCTCTCTCCCCATCTCCTTCTGCTAATCCTCTTCCACTATTCTACTGCAATCTCTCCTCAATTATCTAAAGTCCTTTTAGTTTCCTATTTTCTCTCTAGCTCCCACATATGAGAGAAAACGTACAACCCTTGACTTTCTGAGACTGGCTGATCTCACTTAGCATAATATTCTCTAGTTCCATCCATTTTCCTGCAAATAACACAATTTTGTTCTTCTTTATGGCTGAGTAAAATTCCATTGTGTGTATATACCTCAGTTTTGTAATCCATGCATCTGTTGATGGAAACCTAGGCTGGTTCCATAATTTGGCTATTGTGAGTTGTGCTGTTATAAACACAGATATGCATACATCACTGTAATATCCTGACTTCAATTTCTTTGGAAAGATATAAAAAAGAGTAGAGTAACTTTTGCGGTACTGGGGATTGAACCCAGGGGCATTCTATTTCCGAGCTCCACCCCCAGCCCTATTTTTTATTCTTTATCTTGAAACAGGGTCTCACTAAGTTGTGGAGGGCCTCACTAAGTAGCTGAGGCTGGCCGAGAAACTGGATCCTCCGCTCTCAGCCTCCCAAGTACTGGGATTATAAGCGTGCACCACCACGCCTGTATCTTAAGAGGGTAGCAGTCTGTGGTTTTAATTTTTGGCAAAGCATTGCTCACAACATGAATGGATAGGAGAACAAAATCTTTCCCAGTTGTTTTAAGATCAACTGAGATGGAAATCAGCCGAGATTTTCTAGAATGCACACAAATTGGTTATTTGAAACTATGATTAGTTTACCCCCAGGTTAATTTGACTTTTTGACCAATATTAGCATTTTATTATAATTAACGGTCTCTAAAGGGTGAAATACCTATGATCACAAGGTGAAGTAGTACCCTGGGGCAGTTTAGATTGTTGCCGCCCTTTAAGGTGATGGTTCTCAAAGTGGGGGCCGTTTTGCCCACCAGGAGACACTAGGCAACCTCTCGACATCTTTGGTTGTCACAACTGGGGAGCAGGTGCTCCTGGCATCTAGTGAATTGAGACCCGGGATGCTGCTAAACACCTTACAATGCGCAGGGCAGCCCCCCACAACAAAGAATTCCCTGGCCCCAAATGTCAGTTGTGCCAGGGTTGACAAACCCTGCTTTTAAAATAATCCAAGTATGGCGACATCGCTATGCTCAGGGTGCAGGTAGAGTTGCCAAAACCAGATGAATTTTGTGAAAGCCAGTCCAGCTTTCTCCTCCTGCTCTCTGATTATCTCCTTTGTCTATTTACCCATCATTTAGCTCCCTTGTGCTGCAAAGCTTTTTGTGTTTTTTTATGGATTCAATACTTAACTATATGAGCTTTTCATTACCCATTCTAAAATCGCGAGTGGTTATAATGTAAATTGTATAACTCATCTTTCTGCAGCTTCCGATTCTGAAACTTAAACCTCCTAGGCTGCTTATCTGTCTTACACCACCTACCTGGCTTTATGCACTATACTTGGCATTCTTGATTGTTCCTTTCATATTAATTTCAATGGTGCCCGGAGGGTACCTCTCACCATATAATAGGTTGCTTTGTGAACAATTCCAGTAAGAGAACCATTCTGCCCAAACAGCGAGATACTCTGGAATGTAAAAGAGATACCCTCAGTGTATCATTCACATTTGCAGTGTACCACTGTATTCTGCAATTGTATTGAAATTAAAATTGAAGATGAATTATTTGTTTCCCCTTGCACTCTAAAAGTGTGCCCGCGGTTTCAGGTAATACTCTCGGCCTTACGAAAATGGTCGGAGCTTGAAAGTTACCAGTTGGACGCAGATGAATATTTATTGTGTACTTAAATTTGCAAATCATTAAGTGTCCCTTGTCCTGAGATCATTATTTTCATAATAGACTTCTGTTACATTCACGTTGTTCCAGCTTTTGATTGACCATTTGGAGGATGACAGTTGTTGGTTGCATTTCATTTGGCTGCATTTTCCCTCCGTTCATTTGCAATCGTCCCTCAAGCGTACTTGGCGCTCTGTGTCTGAAGAAGCTTGCCTCTGTCTTTTCGGAAATCTTTGTTCTGATGGGAAAACTGAAAAGGCTTTCTGAAAATGTTGGTTTTTGTACTGTGATGTCTCAACTTGGCAGGGAAAGTGGAATATCGCGGATTTTTTTTCAAAGATGCTGGTTTTGAGCTGTTCTCTTGAAAATCCAGTCTGTTATATCTCAAGAGCTGGATGGCATGGCTGTCCTCCTATCAGTGGATCAAGAAAAGATACAGCACACACACACACACACACACATACACACACACACACACACACACACACACACACACACACACAAACTAGTTTGGAATCAACAATCTTCTATTTTTAAGATGGGTCTTCCTTTGTGGAAAGGCTCAGTTTCCATCTTATTCTGTAGTACCTGAGTAAACCTTTACAATTAATTTCAACATCAGTGGCATTGTGGACCTCAACACCCCACCAAGTGTCCAAGCACTGCTAATTCTTTTTTTGAGCTGTGCGGCCACCTTCCCATCCCCACTCAAAGACCCACATGACCACCCACGTGGCCACTGCTGGGCAGGCCCCCACCTGGCACACTCCTGTCATGGCACTGTGCTTCTAACTTATGTTCCTAGTTTATTACATGGAGATTTAAGTGATGCTCCTAAAATCTTGATTTCCTGCACAGTTCAAGCAAAACAGAGGCCTAACTCTCCACCCTATCCATTGGGGTCTTCTGCAGTTTAGTCGCAAGCTACCCTCCACTTTGTTTCCTCTACCCTGCTCACCAGAACATTCTGCCAGGCAAACATCTTTACTCTCTGCCCTACCAAAATGCCTTTTCCTTTTTTATCACTGTTTTCCCTCAAAATGGACCATTCTCTCAGAAAATCATACGGAAATTCAAACATAGCCTTCATGGACCTTCTCTGGGGGATCACCCCATTGGGAGGAACTCTCTTGCTTTGGAATTCCTAGGTCATTTGTTCTTACTGTTAGCTTCATCGATTTCAGGTCTACCCCACTGGCCTTGTCTCAAAAAGGCTTTCCCTTGTAAAATAGCACCCCAGTCATTCTGTCTACTTGCCCTGTTTAATCTTCCTTCATTGTTCTTATTACTGCCTAAAATTGCAGTTCTTTATCTGTTATTTCTGTTTTCCCACTGAAATGTAAACCTCACTAAGGAAAGGATTGTGTCTGTCTGGCTCACCTTCTTCTTCTCAGCAACTAGAACATAGCTTCAATAAATGTTTGTTGAAAATATGTTTCTGAGTCTTTATCTTCCTTGGTAGCTTTACTGATCTGTGACCCTATCCTCTCTTTCTAGCTAGAGTATAGATTCTTCCTTATGGGTTGACCATGTCTTACCACTTTTGCAGTTTACTTCCTGTCCCTATACTGCTGCCTCCCTCCAAAAACAAACAACAAACAAACAAACAAAAATCACAGGACCAGACACAGCAGGCACAGTGTCACACATAGTAGATGTTAAATCAAAAGCTATAAGAAGGGTCCTTTCAAAGGGATGTAAATCAAACTTCTGCTTCTACATAAAGTAACAGGTACTGGATTTGCTCTCCCATGAGAAGTAAGTAAGAAGCAAGATACAATATGTGAAACAATGACTCTCAAGACATTGGACATGAAAACAACAACAACAACAATAACAACAAAAACCCACCCCTGAGAGATGGAGAACTAGTGAAGCACGTGCTATAATTGCCCCAGTTTTCTGTCTGGATAAAGTTTCTGGGCTTCAGGACATAAGGGGAAATCCAGGCAGGGCCAGTGGATTCCCTGAGCTAAAGAGACTGAGCAGGGGATCCTAGAAGCCAAAAACAGCCAAAGGGCACAGGAAGGGGTATTATGAAGGTGGTGAGAGGTGGAAAAAGAGGAACTCTGGAGATCTACAGAGGGTCACACTGAAATACTCAACTGAGTACCCATCAGAGCATCCATGAGAGGAAACTAGAGTTTCTAGAAGGATTAGAGAGAACAGTTCTCCAAGTTCATGCAGAGCAGAGAATAGCACCTATCCCAACAGCTAGAGCAGAAACTAGGAAGGATCTTGCTTCGGTAGTAGGGTTATTAAGCCTAGACTAAACATGTCTCTGGTCCCACCTAACAAAGCTTGAAAACAAGCCTCAAAAAGATCAGACTGTTTCCAGATAATTTAACTAGGTCCTAGATCAAAGCCTAGGAATATTTTCAGAAATTAATAAACAATAAACATAACAAGGCCCACAGAGAAGCAGAAAAATACAACCCACAATGAAGAGTAAAATCAATAAGTTGAAACTGACACAGAAATTACACAAAACATAATTAACAGACAAGGACATTAAAACAAATATTGTGATAGATTTCATATTCATATCATGAAGCTAGAAGAAAAACTGAACATGTTAAACAGAGATGTGGAAGATACAAAAAAGGATACAAGTCGAGCTTCTAGGGTTGAAAACTATAACGTCAAAGACAAAAAATACACTAGATGGAATTAATGAAAGATTAGACGTTTTGGAAGAAAAGATTAGTGAGCTTGAAGACATAGCAATAGAAACCATCCAAAATAAAATGCACAGAGAAGAAAGGCTGAACAAAAAAATCAACAGAGCATTAGTGAGCTATAGAACAACTTCAAGTTATCTAATCTACCTGTAGTTGCAATCAGCAAAGGAGAGGAGAAAGGGGCAAAGGAAAGATATTTGAAAAATAATGGTCATACTCTTTCCAGTTATTTAACGAAAACTATAAACTCATAGAAGAAGTTTGAAAAAAAAACCCCAAGCACAAGAAACATAAATAAAATTACACCAATGAATATCATAATTGAATCATGAGTGATAAGAAAAAATTTTCATAAAAACCAGAGAAAAAAGACACATTTCATACAGAGGAACAAAGCTATAGATGACAACAGATTCCTGATGGAATCCATGCAAGCTAATAAGACAATGAAGACATCTTTAAAATACTAAAATGAAAATGTAAAGAAAGCCTTTCATCTGGGCATGGTAGCACATGCTTGTGATCCCAGTACTTGGGAGGCTGAGACAGGAGGATCCAGGTTCGCGGCCAGCCTCAGCTACTTAGTGAGGCCCTCAGCAATTTAGTGAGACCCTGTTTCAAAATAAAGAATAAAAAATAGGGCTGGGGGGTGTAGCTTGTAGGTAAAATGTCCCTGGGTTTGATCCCCAGTACCGCAAAAAAAAAGAAAGCCTTTCAACCTAAAATTCTTTATCCACAAAAATATATTTCAAAATAAAGGCAATGCATACACATACACATGTGCACACACGTGTTCACTAAAGGAATTCATCAGCAGCAGATCTGAACAAGAAGTGTGAAAGGAAGTCCTTCTGGCATAAGGAAAATGATACAAAATGGAAATGTGGATCTACACAAAGAAATGAAGTGCACCAGAAATAACAACTACATAGGTAAATATAACGTTTTTATTTTAATCTCTTTAAGAGATAATCTACATTTAAACTAAACATAACAGAGTATTATAGGATTGTAATATATGCAGAAATAAAATATGACAATGGCATCACAAGGGCCAGGAGGAAGTATATTCTTGTAAGTACATCCTTCTAAGGTTCTTATGATAGATGTCAGGTAGTATAATAACACTCAAAGATAGGCAGTGGTGAGTTACATATGTATAATATAAACCTTAAAGCAATCACTAAAATAATTCAACAAGAAATAATAGCTAGTAAGTTGATAAAGGAGAAAAATAGAAACAAAAAAGAAAAGAAAAGAAAAGAAGAGAAAAGAAAAAATAAAAAGAGGATGAAGGGAACAGAGAACTGATAGAATGACTAAAAACAGCAACAAGATGGTTACTTTAGACTTCTGAACAATGGAGAAGGCATCTCTAGCAAATCCTCTGTCCAAAAAAAGCAGCACAGAAGTAGATAAAATGATCAAAAACAATTATTTTGGAATTACTACAAAATGACAAAACACTGACAACAAATTGAGAAGTGGTTACAAAAATGAAAAAAAAAAATCTACCAGGGCTTAGAAGGCACAGTGGGGTCCTATGGGATTTGATCCTAAGGCTATTGCCAGTCTCTTCCTCCACAGCAGCCTACCTCCAGCTCCATGGTGACGTAGGTCTACCAGGGTGTGGCAGAGGGCTGACTTCATTTGGAGCAGAGTGCAGAAAAGTTTAGCCCAAGAAATACTAGAGGAAGTTCTTCGGGTTGGAAGAAAACAGACTATAACTCAAATCCACACAAAGAAATAAAGAGTGCCAGTAAAGTCATTACATAGGTAATTATAAAGGATGCTATAGATATATCTTTTCTGTTTTCTTCTGTTAATTGATTTAAAAGATAATTGCCCAAACAGCAACTATAAAGTATTGAGCTTGCAACGTAATATGTGGCATAAATGATAAATGCACACAGATGTGATAAGCATGAGGGATAATATAGAAGACTCGATACTTACATTTTCTTCTTTCTTCTCTTAACTTCTTTAAAATAAGGAAGATGTTAAAAAGTAATAACTATAAAACTGTACCATTGGGTTTGTAAAACGTATAAATGAAATATATATGACAACAATAACACGAAGAATAGAAAAAGACAATATACTAGGAAATATCTACTTAATACCAAAAAAATGCAGTAAAGAAGAAGCATAGGAACAAAAAAATCATGGGTCACAGGAAAACAAAGAGCAAAATGGCAGATGTAAACCCAGCCACATCAATAATTACTTTAACTTGGCCTGATTAAACACTCCATCAGGCAGAGATTATCTGGCCGGGTTTAGAAAAATCCGAACAGGTTCAACTATACGTATCTTTCAGCTTTTCAAAAGACATTGTTAAAAGAATGAAAATAGGAGCTACAGACTTGGAGAAAATATTGGCAAATGACAGATGGCTAAAATGTAAACAACGGACCATAAGCATGCTGCAGAGAATGAGGAGCAACCAGAAGGCTCACTGGTGGTAGAAGGAATCTAGTGCATTTTGGTACACCTAAATGACCTTTGGAAACAGTTGGGCTTCTTACAAAGTTATACACCTAGCATACGAATTAGTCATGACACTGTTTCATTTCAAGAGAAATGAAAACTTAAATCCACTCAAAGACTTAGACACAAATGTTCGCCACAGATTTACTTGTAATAGACCAAAACTAAAAACGCAAGTTTCTAGTTGCCTATCAACAGGTGAATGGATAAATAAGTTACAGCCTCACAGTGGAATACTACTCAGAAATAAAAGAAATAAGCTATTAATACATGCAACAATGTGGATGAATCTTAAAATAGTTATGCTGAATTAAAGAAGTCAGACAAAACATACCATATGATTCCAGTTATATAAAATTCTACAAAATACTATTTATTTATTTATTTATTTATTTATTTATTTATTTATTTTGTGGCACTGAGGATTGAACTCAGGGATATTCTACCTCTGAGCTACACCCTGAGTCCTATTTTTATGTTTTATTTTGAAACAGGGTCTCACTAAGTTGTGGAGGGCCTCATGAGGTTGCTGAGACTGGCCACAAACCAACGATCCTCCTGTCTCAGCCTCCCAAGTACTGGGATTACAAGTGTGCACTACTAGGCCTGGCTAGAAATTTATAACAATAGAAAAAGATCAGTAATAGCCTAGAGACTGGTGGTGGGTTGTAGAAAGGGGTGGGGGAAGCCGGGCGTGGTGGCATACGCTTGTAATCCCAGTACTTGAGAGGCTGAGACCAGAGGATCCAGGTTCGCAGCCAGCCTCAGCTACTTAGTGAGGCCCTCTGCAACTTAGTGAGACCCTGTTTCAAAATAAAAGAATAAAAAATAGGGCTGGGGGTGTAGCTCAAAGGTAGAATCCCCCTGGGTTCAACCCCCAGTACCACACACACAAAAAAGAAAGGGTCGGGGGAGGAGGAGGCTAATGGGGCATGAGGAAAGTTTTAGGGATGATAAATATGTTTGTTATCTTAATTCTGATGATGAATTCACAGGTGTAGAGCAAAACTTATCAAGTGGTACACTTTAAACATGTGCAAATCCGGGTATGGTGGTGCACGCCTGTAATCCTAGTACTTGGGAAGCTGAGACAGGAGGATCACAGGTTTGAGGACAGCCTCAGCAAGTAGTGAGACTATTCAACCTAGTGAGACCCTGTTTCAAAATAAAAAATAAAAAATAGGACTGGGGGTGTAGCTCAGAGGTGGAATGCTTCTGGGTTCAATCCCCAGCACCGCAATAAATAAATAAATAAATAAATAAATAAATAAACGTGCAATTTATTGTATGCCAACTGTGTTAGCTTTTCATCTCTGTGTCGAAATACCTGAGAAAAATAACTTAAAGGATGGAAGATTTATTTGGGCCCAAAGTGTCCGAGGTTTCAGTGAGTGGTCATCTGGCTCCACTGTTTCTGAGCCTGTGGTGAGGCAGAGCGTCATGGGAGAAGGGTGTGGTGGAACAAAGCTGAGAGAGAGAGAGAGACCAGGAATAAGATACAGTCCCCGAGGCCACGCCCCCAGGACCCACCCCCTTCAATGAGGCTCCACCTCCTCCAGTTTCTACCACTTCCCAATAATGCCATGAACTATGGGCCCATCGATGGGTCAGTCCATTGCTGAGGTCGGAGACCTCATGATCCAATCAATTCCAAACAGCCCCACATCTGAACATTGCTGCCCTGAGAATCAAGCTTTCCACACGCAAGCCTTTGAGGAACATTCCAGAACCAGACCAGAACATCAACTATCCCTAAATAAATGTTTAAGGGATACTAGTTAATGCATTATGCTGCCTCCATCTTACCCACACCTCATCTCCTGAACCCAAAACAGCTAACCGTAAGGTACCTAGTTGCTACTCCACAGATTCTTCTTGAACTTGTGAATGAGTAATAGAATGAATACACAAGCCTCCTTACTAACCGATTCAACGTTCTAATATAAACTCCCCAGTTTATATTTTTAATTCTGAATAAAAAGGGAAATGTGGAGTTTATTCTTTCAAGGCAATGCACTTGTGTGGGTAGAAATTGATCACAATTTCAGTACACTTTTAAAATATGTAGCACTAAGTAGCTTTTAAATTTATGGCTGTAAATTTTGTTGCAAACACAGAGTGGGTGTCACACTCAATAATTAAAACTATTCATTCTGCCATATGACGGTATCCAAGCATTGCTTCTGTCTCCAAACCTATTTCTTAAATCAATAAATTGATATCTTTTAGACTACGGTTCACTTAAAATTAATCCTGATGATTTTGTGCCTTTGTAATAGTGTTGTACTTACCTATCAGAATTTAAGATTCTCTTCTAGATATTCCCTTAAAATAACTGATTATGATGTCTATAAAATCTAGAAGTATAGGTCAAATAACCAGGGTGCCTATGAAATATTTATAAGCCACCTCTGTTGTGGGTCTTCCCTGCTGGAGTCTAACACGCATCTTGTCGTCATTGTTCAGCTTCTCGAAGATACGGGGCTCCTGCTCTTTAAAGAACAGTGGAGGATCTGTGTCCCAGGTGATTTATATAGCAGCTATTAAGCAATCAATAGTATTTCGCTTTCTCAAATAGTTCCTTGGCTTAGTTAGTTTCGTAAAGTATCGCTTTCAAATTACAAAAGCAGCAACCTCCCGGCAAAAGGACCCAGGTCAGATTTAAATTGCACTGAAATTTCACCTGGCAGGGCTCCGATGCCGGTTAACTTGAGAACTTGGGTTCGGATGAGGGGCGGTGTGAAAAGAAGAACGTGAGCCTTGACCCATGGCCTGGGTTCAAATTCAGGCTCCTCTACTCGTGGGCCATGTGACCCATCCGGTTTCCTCACTGGTACAGAACATTGACACAGACTATAAATATCCTTGCAAAATTCTTCTGAGAGAAAACAAGGTAATAAGCAGAGAGAAGCCCGTAGCACAGTGCTTAGCACTCATGAGGCACTCGATACATGCTAGCTTATTTTCTTATCTTCGTCCTCTCTTCAATTTCCCTTAAGAATAGTTAGATCCACATCTTCGCTCTGCCACCTGCCAGTTGTGACCTTGGATAAGTTGAGTCTTGGTTGGAGCATCTCAAAAATAGGAAAAATAATCTTGTTTTAAGGATCAAAACTAGAAAATTGACACTGAAAAGTGTTGTCAGCTTACAGAGTTATATATAAATGTAAGATGGTCATCGTCTTTCTGAGCTTGGCCAGGCGTGGTGTTTGCTGGAGATGGGAAAAGATTGTGTCTAAACATCAATGGCCCTATTGAGTAGGATTGCATGCTGAATGGACAGGCCTAAAAATAGGGTTTTTTGTTGTTAAAAATCATCAGTTGGCTTGGGTGTGGGTCTTTGTGAGGCCTTGAGATCCAATGTAAATAAGACAAGGTCTTGCTCAGGCAAAGCAAGACTGGAGCCCAGGCAATAAGGGTCCACTCCTGAGTTCTTTCGGTTCTACCTTCTGTCCAGTTCATTCTTGCCATCTCCAACCACTACCTCATAAGACTGTCCCTCCTTACATCTTTGCTTCTATTTACGTGCACGGCGGTTGTCCCTCATTTCTAAGTAATAATTACAAGTAATACAGAACAAATTAAAAAGATGAGTTTTTACCCTGTCTTCGTCTGTTTTGTGCTGCTATAATAGAATACCACAGACTGGGAAATTTATAAAGAAAAGAGATTTCTTTGTTACAGTTTTGGAGGCTGGGAAGACTGAGTCCGAGAGGCCCCTTTCTGATAAGAGCAGAGTCACTGGAAAGCAGACAGGCAAGAGAACAAGCCAGCAAGAGGGGCCAAACTTGCTTTTACAACCAGCCCACTCAAGCTAATGAACCTACTACTGAAATAGCAGCATCAATTCACTCCTGGGGGCCGACATTAGACCCCACTTCCCAGCTCTATATAGCACTGAGGATTGTTTCCAACACAAAAACTGTGGGGGACACACGCACGCCATGGTGACCCCCATTTCCAAAGGTTCCCCTCTACACTTTACTGCTAGTTTCACATTTTAATGCAGGGCAGAAAGGCGGCCACCAAGGGGTCTGCTTCTTAGAATTTGTTGGGATTTTATTCTCAGCACAAGTCATGTTTTATTTTTGTGAATGCTTTATGGATGTTTGAAGAGGATGTTTAGTCTCCATTTTGGTTTAGAAAAAAAAATTTTTTATACTATAGGGGATTGAATCCAGGGGCTTTCTAACTTCGAGATACCCTCCCCCCAGCCTTTTTTATGTTTTCTTTTGACACAGGGTCTCGCTAAGTTGTTGAGTGTCTCACAAAGTTGCTGAGGCCCCCACCCTGAACCTGCGATCCTCCTGTCTCAGTCTCCCAGGTACTGGGATTACAGGTGTGCGCCACCACGCCCGGCTGGTTTAGAAAACTCTTTATCAAAGACAGTAGGCTGAGCTTATAAAGGTTGGGCTCTTCCAGTATCTCCTGGCCCCATTTACGTTCACGTCTATTTGACCTGTGGCTTTCTCAAAAGTGCCCCTGCAGCCGCACTGCCCTCCAGCCACACTTTCCCAGAATCCTAGCCCACTTGTTTTCTTTTATCCAAAAAACCACTAACATTTCTCTTTTTTTCTTCAATGCTATGAAGTTAATACTTAAAAAAAAAAGAAAGAAAACTTTAGGGGCAGGAGGAAAAAGAGCTACCTTAGTCTGATTAGCCCTGCCCTTCCATTATTATTACATGTGCTCCACGGGCTCTGGTGGAAAGTGCCTGTGTTGGGGACAGGGGAGGTCTGCAAGGACGCTGGGAGGGCTGCAGACACCGAGGGCCCGCTGCGCACATAGCCTGGTCCACAGAGGACGCACTGAGCCCCTGACCCTGCTCCATATCCCAAGTCCACCTTTGGCAGCTGTGTCGCTTTGACAAGGCATTAACTCTCTCCTGTCCAGTTTCCCATCCGTAGAATGAGCACAGTAATGACAATGGAGTCAATAATTACAATAGATACGAAGCCCTTCAAGTATATCCGACACAGCAATATCTGATAGAGAAAGCGAGGTGCCCTGGAGTGTTTGGGCACAAGTGAGCTCTCGCTCTGAGACTCCAAGGATGAGAGGCAAGGCGGGGCTTTGAAATCCCTTCATTTTTGCCTAGCTCAGCATTGGGTACAATGAGGTACTTAATCGATACGTTTATTAGCCTGAGCAGAAATATGGTTCTTGCATGGGAGGAGTTTTCAGAACATGCTTGTAATCCTAGTACTTAGGAGGCTGAGACAGGAGGATCGCAGGTTCAAAGCTAGCCTCGGCAACTCAGCGAGGCTCTCAGCGACCTAGTGAGACCCTGTTTCCAAATAAGAAATAAAATAGGCCTGGGGATGTAGCTTGGATTGAGAATGCCTCTGGGTTCAATCTCCTGTAGAAAGAAAGAAAGAGAGAGAGAAAGAGAAAGAGAGAAAGAGAGAAAAGAGAGAAAGAGAGAAAAAGAGAGAGAAAGAGAGAGAGAGAAAGAGAGGGAGGGAGGGAGGAAGGAAGGAAGGAAGGAAGGAAGGAAGGAAGGAAGGAGAGAGGGAGGGAGGGAAAGAAGGAAATCCCAAATTCCCAAGAAAACAAGTCAGATTTACATAAATAGGCACAAATGTTTCTCATCAATTGCAGGTTAGAAGTTGCTAGAATAACCCGGATCATCAGAAGAGCGGAGGATTGATTCTATTAACTCTCCTCCCACCTAGAAGCAGTTTTAAGCTCTTTTAAAATATAAAGAGGAAAGCAAGCCTGAACACTGAATGCAGTTTAATGCAGACTTTAGTTAAAATGTTCTTCTATGAGTGTGAGAGGGACCAGGGACTTGAAAATGAGACTAACAAAGGGCGCATAGCACAGCTGAACTCACTCATCAGGAACCGACGCCCACTAACCATCTCCTGCAGCCACGCTCGCTTTAGCAATATTGCTTCAAAACCTTTCCCCGTTGTCTTATGCCAGCACTTACCACATTCCTGTCTGTAGGCAATTGAGTCTGGGACCCCTTCAGAAAATCCCATCGCGTTTTGAAGTACATAAGCCATTCCATTAAGTATATTTGGATTATCTCACTTTGAAGATACATGTGAATTTTTAAAAAGAGATCTTTCAAATCAATTGTGATAAATAATAAGGGTGATCACGATGGGTGACTCCCGGGCATGGTGATGCACGCCTGTAATCCCAGTACTTGGAAGGCTGAGGCAGGAGGATCGCAGGTTTGAGGCCAGCCTCAGAAACTAATCAAGGCTCTCAACAACTTAGTGAGACCCTGTTTCAAAATTTAAAAAGTAAAAGGGCTGGGGGTGTAGCTCAGAGGTACAATAGCCCTGGATTTAATATCCAGTACATATATATATATGGAATGTAACTCATTCCTTTTTGGAGTGAAGATGAAATATGAATATAATATAATTGCAAGAGCAGCTTCCTCTTCTTTTTCTTTTTTTTTTTTTTGGTACTGAGGATTGAACCCAGGGGTGTTCTACCTCCAAACCACACCCCCAGCCCTATTTTATTTTTTATTTTGAAACAAGGTCTCACTAAGTTGCTGAGGACCTCACTAAATTGCTGAAGCCAGCCTCGAATCTGTGGTCCTTCTGTCTCAGCCTCCCACATACTGGGATTACAGGTGTGCGCCACCACACCTGGCTAAGAACAGCTTCTTATCCGGTGCTCATCATATGCCCAGCATGTATATTGATTTGTCATCAGTTAGCAATCTATCTATCTGCTAAGTTAATCCTTCCAAAGACCCACATGACGTAAGTATGTCAGAACTGGGATTGGATCAGAGGCGGCATGACACTGGTTCTGTCTTCTTGCCCACTGGGCCAGGCCGCCATTTGTAAGTAATTACATGAGTTTTCTTGGGTGACTTGTCAACTGGTTTGAACTTGTGACAGTACCGGGATTCTCAGCACCATACACTGTGAAACAGACACACTGAGTGATCGCCTTAGATTAGTGGAAACCTGAAGTGGAGATTTATGTTGACATTTTAACAGCATCACAACTGGGTTTCGAGATTATTGGGTACCATTCTCCTTCCTACGGTGGTTTCCTTTGGAAAAATCCTTTGGCTTTTCTCCCGATTCCTTATTTATAAGAGCAGCCAGCATCTGCCCAGTCCCTATTTTATGGTGATGTGAGGAATAATTACACATCGGTGCTTGGTTTTGAAGAGCACTATGTTACAGACATGATATTCATTAATTATGCATTGGCCTTTATTGCATACTTTATGCTCCTTCTGAGACTATATTCTTGACTTCTTTCTCTGATGTTGTTGTAACAAACACAGTGGAATTAGTTTTCTTTGATCACTGCCTGTAGCGATCAGATCACGTTCTTTCCTGAAACACCTCTCTGGGGACACTTGTCAGAGATGGGGCAGCATACCAGATGGGCTGCAGACTGGCTTCCTCCCTTGAACAAGATGGAGCCAGGTCAAAGGAACCCAGTTATTCTTGGGGGCAGGAGTGGGATTCTTGAAGACACTCATCGGGCCCCAGCTCAGATTCTGGAAGCTTTGGGCGTCTGGTCAAGATAATGGGACCCAAGGTAGACCAATCAGAAGTCAGACGAGCAGCATTCACTGTGCCGGAGGATCTGACCACCAGCCCTGGGGTGGGCCGAGGGCACGATGCAGTCCCTATGGAAGGAGTCAAGGGAGAACAAGGGGCACATGGGTTGGGCTTCCACCCTGCAGAGCCGGACTCCAAAGCTAGACAACCACTTGTAATGAAGTAGGAAAAACAGAGTCAGAAGCCAACCCACATGATCAGGGAAAGGAGTGCAGTGGCTCGGCAGCTGCCCGAGTCCAGGGTTCAACTCGGGCACAAAGGCTCCCTCCCTAGAGCTGGACACCAAGGAGGACCCTTAGTACCAAGGGGCCAGTGGAGGCAAGAAGCTGGAGGCCAGGTCTCCGAGGCCAGCCAGAGAGGGGCTGGAGACATCCCTGCCTCTGAGGGATTGGAAAGTAGGGCATGGCACCACATTGCACCACCCAGGACCCCCACCCACCCACGCTGCAGTCTGTGAATGCTGTCCACCTCTCCCCCACCTGGCCTGCTGCTGAGCAGTACACAACCCTCGAGGTTTTAGACAGCATTCCTGGGCCGTGGTTCTTGTTGGGGGAACTATCTACAGACCTCACTGCCAGGGGCTGGGGTGTGAGCACACACAGGCCTAGGCTGACCCTTTGATCCACAGGGGCTGCACAGCTCCAATATGCCAGGTGCCATATTCTTAATGGTTTGGGTTTTTTTTTTTTTTGTACTGAGGATTGAACCCAGGGGGCATTCTATCCCTGAGGTACACCCCCACCCATATATATTTTTTTAAATTTGGAAACAGGGTCTCACTAAGTTGCAGAGAGCCTCACTAAGTTGCTGAGGCTGGCCGTGAACTTGTGATCCTCCTGTCTCAGCCTCCCAAGGACTGGGATTACAAGCGTGCGCCACCAAGCCCAGCTTCTTAATTTTTATTTATTTATTTATTTATTTATTTATTTTTGCGGTACCGGGGATTGAACCCAGGGGCATTCTACCTCCAAGCTACACCCCCGGCCCTATTTTTTACACTTTATTTTGAAACCGGGTCTCACGAGGTTGCGGAGGGCCTCACTAAGTAGCTGAGGCTGGCCGCGAACCCCGATCCTCCAGTCTCAGCCTCCCAAGTACTGGGATTACAAGCGTGCGCCACCGCGCCCGGCTGCT
>PVJS01019022.1:0-14067 GCA_004027185.1 Glis glis | reverse complement strand
TACTCTATCTTATCTGGCCATACAGTAAAGAATGAACCACATAATGAGGAAGGATGGTGACTATTTGGGACATCAAGAAGGAGGTATAAGATGTCAGGCAGAGGAGACACGGTTTTCCCACAGACTGAATTAGCAGGTCAGTGTGCTTGCTTCGTGTAGCACGTCTTCGTGAGACTGGTTTCTGATACACAGATACAATGCTATCTCTGGTGTGCCGATATGACAGAGGTGTAAAGGATGTTTGTTATCCTGGTTCCATTTATTCTGTAGCTTGGCTTTCACTCTATTTTTAAAATAAGTCCTTGAACACGAATGGTCATGGAAAATTTACTCTTGTATAATTGCATTTAATCCCCAAACTTCATCCAAAAACAATTCCTGGGTAGCGGACGACTGTCATATTCAATTGTGTTTTTTCGTAGCGACAACCATTGGGGGGAGAAAAGCAATTTCATCTGCTTCATTTTCATACAGAAGAGAAGTCCAATTGTGCTTTTGTAATTAAGTCCCTTCGCATCGAGAGAAGAGAGTGAGTCTGTGAAATGTGCATTGAACCCAAATGGAAAAGTTAATTCAAAATAAAAAGCAATGATTATCTTGTGTTTATTAATGAGATAAATATTTAATAAAGTATCCCTGTTTTTCATCTTTCCATTAAAAACATGGCAATTTAAAAGCCTTTTTGGGCATAATAGCGCATTGAAGGCTCGAGTTACTAATTGGATTATATTCCCAACTTCTCATCAAACTGCCTCTTTTGGCCATATTGTCACAGACACCCTGTGGGAGTGACAACTTTCTCACAAAAGTCCCTTTTCCTTGCCATAGGATTGGGCCTTATTGAAATGAGAGCTGTAAGGTGGAGAGTCACGGGCTGGCTAGGAAAGCATAGGGCATTAGAATGTCAGATTTCATCAATTTGACATTTGAAAACATCCAAGATTTGGGTAAGATATTGTGCCCACTTGTGACCCTGCCATACATCGCCCTCTTTGGCCACTGTTAACCCAGTTGGTCCAGGGATTCTCTTTCTGGGAACTTGACCCAGTTTATGGGGCCCACAGGATGGCTGGGCCTGGTCCCTGATCGCTACCCCCCAGCAGGAAACTGACAGATTCATTCCCTCTTCGAACCTCTGTCTGTCTTTATAGCTGTTTTCCTAATGTGCCTACTTCTTCCCTTTTTATCTGGGAAGCAACATGTACCCACGGGAAGGGTACAGGCTCCAAAGTCCTTTAACCCACAGGACAAATACTATTTCCCTTCAGAGGTTGGATGGGTCAGGGCTCCCGGAGAAACAGAAGATAGAGAAACAGACAGACAGAGGCTTGGTGAGTCCAGATACCTGCTGGGTTAGACAGAGAGGAGTTGCATTTCCTGTCCAAAAGCTGTTGCTGGCAGAATTTCTTCTTGCTCAGAAGGAGGTCAATCTCTGTTCCACTGAGACCTTCAACTAGTTGGATGTGGCCCACCCACAGTATAGACGGGGAGCTGCTTGACTCAAAGTCTACTGATTTCAATGTTAATCTTATCCAAAAACACCTTCACAGAAATATACAGAATGATGTTTGATTGTGTATCTGGGTCCCACAGCCCAAGTTAGAACTGGACTGGGGCACTAAGTAACCAGTACAGCTAGGTCAGAGCCTGTCTTCTATTCCTGCGGGCCCCTGGGCAAGTCACTCGATCTCAGTGAGCCTCGGCTTCTTTATATAAGAGGACAACAATATCAAGATCTCAGGGTCATTGAGAGCCTTACTTAGATGGTCCCTAACTTATGAAGCTTCCACGTACAATTTTCCAACCCTGTAACAGTGCAAAAGCTATACACATTCAGTAGAAAGCATGCTTTGAAAGTTGATCTTTCCCCAGCCTAGCAGTGTGCTATGTGACACTCTCTTGATGCCGGGCAGTGGCAGTGGTAGCACATCTCCCACTCAGTCCCTGGATCAAGAGGAGAAGCGGCCAGCACTCTACAGTGCATGGTGCTAAGCCAGGATGCTTGGTAGCTTAAGCGAAATGCACAAAACATATTTTTACCTTTCTTTTTTTTTTGTGGTACTGGGAATTGAACTCAGAGACATTCTACCTCCAAGCTACATCCCCAGACCGATTTTATTTCTTATTTGGAAACAGGGTCTCACTAGGTTGCTGAGAGCCTCACTAAATTGCTGAGGCTGGCCTTGAACCTGTGATCCTCTAGTCTCAGCTTCCCAAGTACTAGGATTACAAGTGTGCACCACCATGCCCGGCTTTTTTGCGGTACTGGGGATTGAACCCAGGGGCATTCTGCCTCTGAGCTACACCCCCAGCCCTATCTTTTTATTGTTTATTTTTGAAACAGGGTTTCACTAAGTTGCAGAGGGCCTCACTAAGTAGCTGAGACTGGTCGCAAACCTGCAATCTTCCTGTCTCAGCCTCCCAAGTACTGGGATTACAAGCGTGCGCCACCACGCTCGGCTCATGAAACACATTTTTGACTTACGATCTTTTCAACGTATGGATTTATCAGGCCATAACACCCACATAAAGTAAGGCGCTCTAAGACACCTGGCTCAGAACCGAAACTCAGAGTTAAGAGGTAGCTGAGCTGCTCTTCTTTCTTATCGGGTCCAGAGCATGTGTTTTGCCTCCCCCCGCGGCAGTTATTTCCATTATGGTTGTTACAGTTATGGAGGCTTCCATCGAAACCACTTGAGCACGCCCTACATGTCAGGCACTGTTCTGGGCAGGAGATCCAGTTGCAAGTAAAACAAACCAGACCTTCCCAAGGCTTCTGTTCTAGTGGGAAGAGGAGGGGGGCCAGGACCGAGGAGAAACAAGTAAGCAAAGTAAGTCAATAAGATGATGTCAGAGGAGTAAAGAAAACACACTTGGTGGAAAAATAGGAAGGCGGGAACAGGTGAGCAGGTGAGCAGGTGAGCAGGTGAGCAGGCTTAGGGAGGAGCAGGAAGGAGCCGCCTGGAGCCACTGGGAGAGGGGCCCAGCAAGGCGCTTCATGTGATGAAGGGTCAGAAGACAGACCAGGGTGGGCAGAATGCAGTCAGCAAGGAAGAGACTTTAGTAGCTGAGGTCAGAGGCATGGAGGGTGGGGGGGCAGCTCTGGGAGGGGCTTAGAGAGCAGATGAACAGGTTCAGTCCCAGAAGGTGGACTAGGCGGCAGTGACACAGGAAGGTCTGTGTTTTGAAAAGACCACTGCGGCCACGATGTTCTTTGGAACCACAAGAAAAGGAATGAAATAATCCTGTGTTCTTTTAGTTGACTCGAATAGAAAATTCTAATCTCTCCAGAACTGAATCATTTCCAAGTCTCAGCGGGCACACGAAATTTAGGGAAGCCATACGCTTTCAGTTTCACCGCGGTTCAAATCACCGTGCTCCGTATAAAATGGAAGTTGTATTTCTTGATCAGTATGTGGCCTGAGGCTCTCAAAAGAAAAACACAGTGTTCCTCACTGAAGATCCTTTAGCTCCACATCTGAGCGGAACTACTTCTCTGCTCTCTGAAGGAAGTCTTTGAAAAGAGTCATTGAAATTATTGACCTAGCAAATAAACAAAGCTACCCTCGACTTACCCTTCGTTGTTGGGCAACAGGAGCATGCGCACGCTGTCGGCTGGGAAGGCTCCGGGGATGCAAACGCCCTTCCAGCTGGGAGCCCTCCAGAAAGCGTGCCTTCTTCAACTGCAAACTCTGTTCTCTGCCCACCATCTTCAGTATCAAAACACACCCGCCAGGGTGTCGCGAACGAGGCGATTACGGAGCACTGGGGCACGTTCTTTAATAGTGACTTGCTGGAGAGAGGCTGGCGGTTTCAAAGCAGTGCACTTCCAAGCGACTTGTCAGTTGTTTCAACGTGATATTGGATGGAGATCTGAGAAGTCCGGATGCCACATTGGACCGGGAGGGCAGTGGGGCAGCGACGCAGGTGACCCGGAGCTGCCCTGCACCTGAAGAGAGCCCTGCGGGAATGGGAAATGGCTCTTCTGCAGATTTTTCTTGTAGGTTTTTCTGCAGTTTCGTAGGAGCCCGGTTTTCTGTTTTCTGAGTTAATGTTGTCCATGGCCAAAAGATTAACAAGAGGATAAAGTGAGCCTTCCAAGAAACCCACTCCTCTGCGCCCTGGATGGTTTTCTCCGCTTTTCCTTGCACTGTTTGGATAAGGTGGGGCTTGACAGTCAGGATCACAGCCAGGAGAGTGGGAGCAACAGAGGAGCAGCCGGCTGTTGCATGCCGCTCTTGGGGAAACTCAAACCTTCTTTTTGGTTTTAAAAGAAAAATTCTAAGCTGGGCGTGGTGGCGCACACTTGTACTCCCAGTACTCGGGAGGCTGAGACCCAAGGATCCGGGTTCACGGCCAGCCTCAGCTATTTAGTGAGGCCCTCCGCAACTTAGTGAGAGCCTGTTTCAAAATAAAGAATAAAAAATAGGGCTGGGGGTGTAGCCCGGAGATAAAATGTCCCTAGGTTCCATCCCCATTACCGCAAAAAATCAATCAATCAATCAATCAATCAATAAATGAAAAATCCTGTTACTCATTGCCTGTCTCGGTAAGATGGAGAAACCGGAAAGTTCTCATCCCAACTTACTGACCCAAACACCATCACTCATTCCCATTTGGGTTTAGTTAGCATTTTCAACCAAAAGGTCAGATTGAGAACCGGAACAAAATGAACCAATCACTGATGAAGCTGTCGTCCCTTTCCCCTGGAGTACAAGGTTAAACTACCACAGCCCGCGGCCGGTTATTAAGACCTCGTAATGGAGATTGGAAGAGGGACCGAATCGGAAAGACAAGAAATCCAAGACAAGAAGGCAAGGAACAACACATGCTTGGCTCTGTCTCTCCGAGGCGCTGACTACTGAACCAGGCAGTCTATGAGCTATTTTGATGGCTCTTAGTTTTATAATACATATATAATATAATGTATATATAATATAATGTATATATAATATAATGTATATATATTATAATGTAGAGCAATTTGTAGTATAAGTTCCTCCTACACCTTCCAGGGCTAAGCAGGAGAACACAATAGTTTCTGTGTCTTTGCATTAAAGTCACCCAAGTAAATGTTTATGGATTTCCTGTTATGGCACTTCTAAAACTCTATGATGGTCCAGAGCAATTTAAAAATAAACCATTAGCCAGGTGTGGTGGCCCACGTCTGTAATCCCAGTACTTGGGAGGCTGAGACAGGAGGATCGCAGGTTCGAGGCCAGCCTCAGCAACTTAGTGAGACCCTGTTTCGAAATAAAAAGGGCTGGAGGTAGAATGCCCCTAGGTTCAATCCACAGTAGCCAAATAAAGCAAATAAATAAATAAGTCATTGTTCATCCAGTCTTAGTTTTGAAAGGGCATGCTACACCAAGAAGAGGGGTGAGAGGTTCATGAGCAGATTTCATGGCTGTGGAATCCTGTGGCACCACAGTCCGTTACTAGGCTGGGGCTGGACGCAGAATAGAGGCTCAGTAAACACTCGTGGAGCAGGCAGTAATTACACAGATGGTGGGTCACAGCCTGTCCTGTCGCACCTGATGGGTACAGAGCAAACATCAAACACCGCTGTCCCAGGCAGAGAGGTGGAGGCAATCCACCACCCACATGGTTAAGGCCATTTGGTGAATTTCCTCTAACAAATATTTCATTCCCCACCCACCAGAGCAATGCAAATTAAGGATTTTAGACACAGCAGAATAATTACATATGTCATACTTGAATAATGGAAAAATTAACTGAATGACTTACCTCTTTTTTACTATTTATTTATTTATTGTGGTACTAGGGATTGAACCTAGGGGCATTCTACCTCTGAGCTACACCCCAGCCCCGTGTTTTTGTTTTGTTTTGTTTTTTGAAACAGGGTCTTGCTAAGTTGCTGAGGCTGGCCTCAAACCTGTGATCCTCCTGTCTCAGTCTCCCATGTACTGGGATTACTGGCATGTGCCACCATGCCTGGGTGACTTGTTATCTCTTAATAAATTTTTCAATCAAAATTTCAAGTATTACTTTTATTTACCAGAAAAATATTAATGAACACAGAATTAAATTGTGGCATTTCATGGAGCACAATAAATGGTTGAAATTTTATTAAGATTAATGACTTTGTACTCTGAGAAAGTCTCTTATCCAAAATTGTGTGTGTGTATATATATATATATATAAAATATACCTTAAGGGAGAAAGTTGTTAGTGTTTAACACAGATAATTCAGAAAATCTCACCAGTTGAATAGCGTCCAAAAGCCAGATGGCAAAACCCAAAATATACAAAGCACACGTCTAACATTTAGATGTCAAACAAAATAGGTATGTTGGTTGTATTTTCATTTAATTTATCTTGAGTGGCAATGAATTTAAAACTAAATGGAATGTGGATGGGGAGAAGCAATTAAAGAAAATTAACATATTAAAAGGTGCCTGCCACGAGTATATTAAAATACATTATTCAGTAGCGAAATTTAGTGAAGCCATATTTGCCTCTGAAGTTCTTACCGTCACCAAACAGGAATTCTTTCTTCCTTAATCTGTTTCCTGCTGCCTGACGTTAGCCAAGCCATTCTGACTTATACTACTGATCAAACAGGCAGAGCGAGATCATTATCTATGCATGGGTGCTTGGGGGTAAAAGGCATCTCAGGAGTAGTTCAACTTTCTAATTTTTCAAAAACAAAAGGGGCAAAAAGAAGGGGGAAAGAGCAACAGTGCTTAATACACAACTAATGAAATGCTAATGTGCTCAAATGAATTTTGAAAGAACGCAAATATTGCCTTGAAATTAATTATACCTCTACCATTGTCTTAAAAAATGGAAGATTGAAACCTGTATCCACGATGTTTACTCTGTTTAATTTTCAATTGTTTCTTTGATGTTTCAGATAGAAAGGTTTGCACCTGCAAGAAAAAAGGCTTTGAACAGATTGCAAGCACTCTGCAAACACTTCATCAGGAATGTTAGTTGTCAGCCTCCCCCAGCACAAGGGAGCCTTGATGATATCTTTGTGTGTCTTTGACTCCTTTTGATTAATAAATGCAAACAATTTTTCTCAGTAACCTCTGTTGCAATCTATGCATGACAATTAGGGACAACCTCTAGCTAAGGGATGCACTGAAGTCTGTTTCTGCTTCCTCTGCTGCAAAATAAATAGTTGATGTTTAATGCTTTTTGACAATTAGAGAATGAAATCTCTGCAGCTATGCAATTTCAGCAACTGTTTATTATTTCTGTTCCCTGCAATGAAGGATCAATGTTTATGACAATTTTAACTCCACTCTGGATGGACAATTTGATTATTTCTTTCCCCGAGTTTCATGTCCTATTATTGAATTCTTGGGTGCGAATATCATTGGCTTTTCACAAAATGGATTTGTGATGTTTCCATCAGAACAATCTACGGCATGGGCATTGTAAGGAAGTCAAGTGTGACTCTCATGGAATATTCCATTGTTGCTTTCCAGGACAAAGACAGTTGCCACAACTTATGAAGGTTAGTCCCTCTCTAAGTCCGTGGCCCTCCACTGAGGCCTGGCCGACAGCACCATAGCGAGATACGAGATCATCCTAGTTGACAGTGTCAGGGTACTGAGGCACAGGGTACTGGAATTGTGGTGGGTGGGCTTTTCTGCTGCCAGGCAGCTTTAGCAAAAGGCTGAGGTGGCAGAGGGAGGACTGGGCCCTGTCTTTGCGCATCTCCAGGAAGTTCTGTCCTCGTGGAATCCAGGATGGAGAGCAGCCCGGGACTGTGCAACATGCTCAGAGCCTGATGTGTTTGCAATGGTTCAAGAAGTCACAGCATACCACGGAGGCAAGGGGACAAAGGAAAGAGATGAAGCTTTGAGTTGACAAACTTGGGTTCTGCCACTTATAGGTGTGGTCTCGGGTGTCTGACTTGCCCGTGGCTTCTGACAATTATCCATTAACCTTTCCAACCCTCAGAGATTCATTCAGTTGTTCAGTACATACTCTACATATTCACTGGGACCTTGCAACAAACATGCCACCCAGGGGCAGAGCTGTGGCCTTGAGGGAAGGAGCGTGGGTTGGCAGCGGATGGCCAGGGAGACCGAGCCCTGCCTGTGGGCCAACAGGAGGGCTGTCGGCGTGCTGGGAGCTCACACTGCTGGGGGAAGGGAGCCTTAGTAAGAGCCGCCCTGTGACCAAAAATCCTGTGCTTCTTGGATCGGGTAGTCCAGGAAGATGATAGGAAGGAAGATGGCGAGGCCAGAGGGAAGAGTAGAAGACAAGCAAGGTACCAGCGAGGATGGGCTGGTCTCCAGGGACAGGGAGAGGAAGAGAGCATGCGGTCAAGTCTGAAAAAAGAAAGTCCTGAGATCTAAGGGGCAGGGAGGCTGTGGGGTGGAGTTGTGTGCCGCTGTGTGAGTCCTCCCTGCAGACAGAGCGTTCCTCGAGACCTGCAGAAGTTGGGGCATCTGGCACTTTCTCATAACCCCTAGACGGCCGTTCCATCGGGAACCAGGTGCAATAATATGTATCCACAGGCCACGTGGGGGCTTCCGGGAAATACAGTCACACATCGCTTAACGACAGGACTATGTTCCGATGGACTTGTTGTCAGGCGACTTTGTTGTTGTGTGAACATTATCAAGTCCAGACAGGACAGCCCACTGCACCCAGGCTGTACGGAACAGACCCGCACAGTGTGCTCCTACCTGAACACCGTAGGCAATGGTGACACAAGGGCGTTTGGGTGTCTAAACAGGCAGTTTACACCACAAACATGTGAACAATAGTCTGCACCAAAAGGTGGCCATGACGTCACTAAGCGATAGGGATTTTTCAGCTCCCTTATAACCTGTGGGGCCACTGTCCTCTGCATGGCCCGTCATGGACAGAAACATCTATGCTGCGTGTGATGTAGTTTCTATGCAACTGGAACAGATTATATGTTAAGAAATAGCAGATGTAACCGGGCATGATGGTGCACGGTTGTAATCCCAGTACTTGGAGGCTGAGACAGGAGGATCACAGGTTTGTGGCCAGCCTCAGCCACTTAGGGAGGCCCTCTGCAACTTAATGAGACTGAGACCCTGTTTCAAAATAAAAAATAAAATAGGGCTGGGGATGTAGCTTGGATCTAGAACACCCCTGGGTTCAGTCCCCAGTACCACAAGAAAAAAAAAAAAGGAGGTAGCAGGTATAACGATTGCTCATATTATAATCAGTCTCCGTTGGACATAGCATTTTCGTGAGGAACACACTTGGCTGAATATCTCATGTTCCCTCCATATTTAAGAGCTTTGATATTTTTTTTTACTTGTCTTAATAATCTTGGCCTCTGTATATTTGTTACAAGTCACCTCAAATACCTAAGAAATGAATGTGGGTACCTTATAAATAAATGTAATTACCTAGGATAATGAGTGTATTTCATGTCCTTCTGATGAATTACCCATTCGTCTTATTTTCAAGGTCCTTTCTACTCAGAAAAGGGTAAAATATCTTAGAGAAAAATAAGATGAAAGAGTGAAGAACCTCAACTACATTAGAGTGTGCGCGTGCGTGCGTGCGTACGTGCGTGCGTGCATGCGTGTGTGTGTGTGTGTGTGTGTGTGTGTGTGTGTGTATTTCTGGGGATTGAACCCAGGGGCTTTCTTCTACCTCTAAACTATGCCCCCCAACCCTTTTTATTTTGAAGCAGGGTCTCACTAAGCAGATTATTATTTTTAGTTGAATGAATCGAGAGGAAAAAATTCCCAAATTTTATGCAAAATAAGATTGATGTGATATGAATGGACTGCCGTCATTAGATGGAGCTGAATCGAGTTCCATCTGGTAATCGGCACCGCAGGAGTTCAAGGTGAAGAATGATCGCAGGTAATAAATCCCTCGTCCTTCCTACAGAGCTGATGTTCTGGTTCCTTCCACACCTTGCTCTGGCCATGCCAATCCTCAGGCACCAGGACCCCAGGGTCATAGAAGTGAGGGGTCAACCTGTCTAAGCCCAGGTGGGACCAGGTGGGGACCAGGCGATGCAGTATCTTCGTGGAAGGCAGAGTTGGGAAGTATTGGATAGCAGGAGGTGGCAAACTTGGGCTTCCATCCATCCTCCACTCACTTCAGCTGCTTGCCCTTGCGAAGACCTTAAGCCTCTCAGGGCCTCAGTCTTCTTATCCATAGAATGGGCGAAAGTAGTGATTGTGTCACAGGGTTGTACAAATGAAGGGTGCTTGTTGCACACCTCACACTTTACCTGGCAAGCAGTTACTATTCAAAAAATCAGTTTTAAAGAAAAACGACAATAATAATATTCTTGAATTTGGCTGAGTGGGTACCAGATTCTGTTCAATGGTGTTATCAGCCATGGTTATCAGCCATGGATGTGTTTTCAGATAATAACAGCAAATTTAGTGGAATAAAATGAAGCAAAAAGTTGGATTGCTATTGGGTCAACCTAGGCCTAAAAGTAGTCATGGCCCTGAATTGGTGACCTCAGTCATAGACATCCACACTTCCAATGCTAAGGCCAAGGGCTTAGGACCCGCTTGTGCAGTTCTAGTCTCAGTGCCTATAGCAGTATTGGGTCTTGAATTTTGACTCTACCCTTCTTTCTTGAGATGGGGACAAGCAGAACGGAAGAGGCAAGGACACTGCTGTCATATGGGCCACCATCCTTGGGGAGAGAAGGACTCCTCTTAACCCATGCAGGATGAACCAGTGGGGGCCAGGCGATCACCCAGCCATGTCCTTCTCTCCTCAGGATAACCTGAGGAAGGAGGAGGAACTATCACAATTCCCCTATCACAGATGAAATGGGAAACTGAGGCCCAGCAAGGTCAAGGTCACAGCAGGGGAGTGGTAGTGTGGGGTGGGCCTGCAGGCAGTTTCACTCTGGGGACAACGCTCGCAGCCACCTGGGTACCAACCTGTCGAGGTGTGCCTGAAGACACGAGCAGGGGCAGCCTGCTGAGGAGGCCATTCCACAGAGACCGGTTTTACTTCATATTTATGAACGCTAATGCGGAGAGGACTAATATTAAATGCATAGCAATAGATTAAAATACCGTTAGAGAAGAGAGGTAATTAAGAAGCCAGGGTGGAAAAGGCTTGATTATTTAAAAGAAAATTTGTTGGCATGAAAGGAGCTCTCCGCGGAGCAGCGGGGAGAGCCAGGGAGATGGTTCTCTGGCGGGAGGAGGGCGTGCGGCTTGCGAAAGCGTTGATTTGGGACGTGCTAGTAATGGAAGAGTCCGCGGTCATTATGGATGGAGCCCGCCACCGGCTGCTGGTGTGAACTTGTTATCGGAGTATTTTATAGTCCACCTGACCGAAAAGAACAACTGGACTGTGAAATGATAGAGCAAATAAAAAAAGCCGTAAAAGAGCCAGAGCGATAGTAATGGGAGATTGTAAGTACCTGAGCACGGAGCAGAGTGCATTAAGTGGATGAAATAAAGCCTGAAGTGTGCGTGGCGGAGGCGTGGGGGCAGGAGGGGTGGGGGAGGGGCAGGGCTGCAGAGGGGGCTAACCTGGCCTCTGCCGTATCAATGCATAACACTGCAGGTGTAATTAAAATGGGCATCTGCATTGACTGGCTGGTTCCTGCGGTGCCGTCAGTCGGCTTCCTTCCTGGCCTCTCTCCTGACTGAGGAATGTCGTCAGTATCCAGCTTTCTGCAGCTTTAGAAGGTTCCTGTTGAACCTCCAATCTATCCAACCCACGATCGGGGGACTGGAGGATGGGGGCAGGAATGTCAACATTCATACCTACATTTACCATCTCAGTGCATCGTTCAAATTGCACTAACCGCTTAGTGTACATATTTAAAATTTAAATCGCATTTCCGGATTATAACTTTAATGTGTGTTCCTGAGTAAGTCTCAAAGCGAAGGCTTCCTGTGCCAATACGTTAATACATGTATTTTATGAATTGCTTTATTATGATCACTTATGAAGCACAATGGAATATTGTTAAAATCACGTTTTTAATAAATCACCTCAAGACAACTGCCCAGCCCAGGTTGCTTCAGGTCAGTGACATGTCGAGAGCCTGTGTGCGCTCGGAGGTGTCGCAGCTACAGGAGAGGACACCGAATTCTCACTCATGGAGCAGGACATGGGCACAGGAGGCCACACCACAAATCCATGGAGATCTGCCAATCCATGAATGCAGATGATGTTGGCACCGATAGGATGCAGACAGCCAGGGGACTCAGGCAAAAGAAAAGACACCACCATGTCCTCTGTTCTGAGTGATGTCTGAACTGAGTTGTCTTGGGTTCTGGGATAAGGCTGATCCAAACTCTCAGCCTGGGGAGCTGAGAAAATGGGTCCCAAACTCTTTTCCAGCCCCAAGACCCAGAGAGTGGGAGGGTGTAGGTGGAGCACCCAGCCCAGCTCTGGCCAACAGTGCGGTATTTTGAGAGGGTTGATTATTTGAGAGTAATCAAGAGACACCAAATTCTGAATTGGCAGATGCAAAAGGCAATTGATGGGGGACAATCCAGGGACCATGACACCACCCAGGAGCAAGTAGGCAAGGTGTAGAGGCCGGGTCTCCCTGGAGAGACCTCACCTCTTCAGGTGTCTAGTGCCCCCTCTCTGCCAAGGGCAGCATCCCTGCACTCCAAGGCTGGGGAGGAAGGAAGCCTCCGGCCTCTCCCTCCCTCCGCCTCGTTTACTTTCCTTTGTTTCTAAAGCATTTTTGTTTGAACACACCAAACTCCAAAAGGAAAAAAACGAGAGAGAGAGAGAGAGAGAGAGAGAGAAAGAATGACTGCACAGTGCTCTTCCTTCACAATGCAAAAAAATAATAAAAAAAACCCTGGCAAAATATTATTTTAGCTATTTGTTCTGAGATTATGCTTTCCATTTTCAGGATGTTAATAATGGACTCTGGAGGGATTTTTTTTCCGGGCCCAATAGCAATGTTATAAAATTAAACATCCATGTGAGTGAGGGAAATTGAAGTAATTATCTTGCAGAGTAGAGGAAAACCTCTTCTATCCCATAGACAAAGAGCGCAGCGTAACTCGTAATAACCGTTACTCCAACATCGTAGCTCCGCTTAAGTGTCAGGCACTCTCCAACATTTCGAAGCATCATCTCTCTAAATGATGCCCCCAGTAAGCACTCTCCTTTCCCGGTGGCTCTTTGGGGCCTTGTGAAGCAGAGGAAAGTGCAGCCCTGGGGTCTACCAGATGGACCCACAGTCTTCCCTGGCAACGTCCCGTCTCATGCTTTCTGTGCCATCTGAGTACCTGCGCTGGGGCGGAGGCTGTGCTGGCATTCAGCGACCCCTCCAGGCCTAGTTCTAGGAAAGAGATAAAGAGCAGTGCTCAGAAACATTCGGACTAGAGATAGAATCAAACAAAAGCAACTCTGAGCTAGGGGAAATGGGCCCAAGCACGGCCCGTTGCATGATGGCGGGCCGCGCACTCGTCCAACCCAGCTCTCTGTATGGCTCATCTACATGAAAGGGCTCCTTCCCTAAGGGACTGGGTGGTTCACTGAGTCACTCAGAAGGGACCTGGCTCTGCTCTGTAGTAGCTGTGACATCTTAGGCGATTTATTGAATCTCTCTGTTTCCCCAGTTCTTCTTGTAAATTGAGGGCAATGGTTGTACCCACCTCATAGGGTTGGGAGAATTAAATTCACATAGAACACTTGGAACACAGTTGGCTGCATAATAAACAGTAAATGTTAACCATGATGATGATGAACATGGTGACTGCATCAGCAGGGGGCCAGGGAGGGAAACAGAAGCCACGCCGGGTATTCTAACAGAGAGAGTGTAATGTGAAAAACTGGTTAAATAAGCACCGAAGATCAGAAAAAGTAAAGGAACCGGGAAGCAATGGAGAGAGTAACTGCAGGAGGTAGCCACGACCCAGCAGGGGCTGGGGGAACAATGATATTATTATGTATATTGTTATATTACTGTGCTATACTATACTATTCTATTACATAACCTGGACCCTTGGAGGTGAGACCCCCAGAGCTAGAATCCAACCTCTGAGCCTGGAGGGGGCACCGTGAGAACTTCTGGAAATGTGGAAAGAAAGAGAGGGAGAAGGAAGGAAGGGAGGGAGGGAGGGAGGGAGGGAGGGA
>PVJS01019021.1:0-34194 GCA_004027185.1 Glis glis | reverse complement strand
AAAAAAAAAAAAAAAAAAAAAAAAAAAAAAAAAAAAAAAAAAAAAAAGGTGACCTGCTCTAATTTATTTAAAATAACTTTCAAGCCAGGTGTGGTGGTGTATGGTTGTAATCCCAGTACTGGGGAGGCTAACACAGGAGGATCGCAGGTTTGCAGCCAGCCTCAGCAACTTTCTGGCATTTAGAGCCACATGGAATTAGTTTGAAGCCAGGTGTGAGGTATGGATCCACAGATGGTGGCCAGTTGAGCCAATACCAACAGATTTGAAAAACCATCTTGAGCATATATTCAATTTCCATATGTATTCGTATCTGGAAGATGTATTTATTTATTTATTTAATGGTACTGGGGATTGAGCCCAGGGGTAGTCTATCACTGAGCTCTACCCCAGCCTTTTTTATTTTTTATTTTGAAACAGGGTCTCACTAAATTGTTGAGGCTGGCCGTGAACCTGCAACACTCCTGTCTCAGCCTCCCAAGTATTGGGATCACAGATGTGTGCCACCATGCTCCGTAACAAATGGCTTTTAAATATATGGGAAGATGCTGTAATCCCAGCAACTCAGGAGGCTGAGGCAGAAAGATCGCAAGTTTGAGGCCAGCCTTGGCAACTTAGCAAGACCCTGTCTCAAAACAAAGAATAAAAAGAGCTGGGGATGTAGCTCAGTGGTAGAGTGCGGGGGGGGGGGGAGATACTCAAATTCATCCACAACAAACGCAAATGAAATAACACTGAGGAATAACAGAAGTTATAAACCCCATGTTCCATTCTACCCTGGAACTCCTTGTAAATAATTGGCAAATGTTATGCCAATTTTTCAAAGAACCTCACATGGGATAGGGCTTAAACAGTTTGTTAATTAGAGGAAAGGCCGACCTCATATGGTTAGAGCCCTTAAGTACATCTGGATTATAACTGCAAAATAAAAGAACATATTCCCACTAAATAACCTTCTATAGAATAAAAACATTAAAAATATTTTTTTTTGCGGTACTGGGGATTGAACCCAGGGGCATTCTACCTCCGAGCTACACCACCAGCCCAATTTTTTAATTCTTTATTTTGAAACAGGGTCTCACTAAGTTGCGGAGGGCCTCACTAAGTAGCTGAGGCTGGCCGCGAACCCGGATCCTCCTGTCTCAGCCTCCCAAGTACTGGGATTACAAGCATGTACCACCACACCCGACAAAAATATTTTTCTAATATGATTTTTTTGGGCAGTACTAAGGATTGAACCCAGGGGCATTCTACCTCTGAGCTACACCCCCAGCCCTATTTTTTAATCTTTATTTTGAAACAGGGTCTTACTAAATTGCGGAGGGCCTAAGTAGCTGAGGCTGGCCATGAACCTGGATCTCAGGTCTCAGCCTCCTAAGTACTGGGATTAAAAGCGTGTGCCACCACGCCTGGCTTTAATATGTTTTTTTTTTTTTTGATGGTACTGAAGATCAAACCCAGGGGTATTCTACCTCCAAGCTACACCCCTGGCCCTTTTCTATTTTTTGCTTTGAAACGGGGTCTTGCTAGGTTGCTGAGGCTGGTCTTGAACCTGTGATCCTCCTCCTGTCTCAGTCTCCCAAGTACTAGTATTACAGGTCCGCACCACCACGCCTAGTTAATATTATCTTTTCCACATTGTATTATTAAGCTACAAAGCAAACTGTAAAACAACACATTACATTGCCATTTTGTTTTGTTTTGTTTTGTTTTGCAGTACCGGGGATTGAACCCAGAGGCGTTCTACCTCCGCGCTACACCCCCAGCCCTATTTTTTTTATACTTTATTTTGAAACTGGGTCTCACGAAGTTGCAGAAGGCCTCACTAGGTAGAGAGAGAGAGACAGAGACAGAGAGAGAGAGAGAGAGAGAGAGAGAAAGAGCTGAGGCTGGCCGCGAACCCAGATCCTCCGGTCTCTGCCTCCCAAAGTACTGGGATTACAAGCGTGTGCCACCACGCCCGGCTTACATTGCCATTTTGTATATGTGTGGGAAGGGAAAAATTGGAAGGACATAGGACAAAACATTAATGGTAGTTATCACATACCTGATGAAATTACGTGATTTAAAAAAATAATTTTTCTCTACACTTCTGTGTTTACTTGTTTCTTAAGATTTCTGCAATGAGTACATGTAAACTGGTTGCATAAGAAGAAAAACACATTTTTTTTTTTGCGGTACTGGGGATTGAACCTAGGGGCATTCTACCTGCGAGCTACACCCCCAGCCCTATTTTTTTATTCTTTATTTTTAAAACAGGGTCTCACTAAGTTGCGGAAGGCCTCACTAAGTAGCTGAGGCTGGCCACGAACCTATGATCCTCCTGTCTCAGCCTCCCAAGTACTGGGATTATAAGCGTGTGCCACCATGCCCGACTTAAACAAACACATTTTTAAAAAAATAATCTTAAGAAAGAAGTATTATAAGCCAGACGTGGTGGCGCACGCTTGTAATCCCAGTACTTGGGAGGCTGAGACAGGAGGATCAGGGTTCGCGGCTAGCCTCAGCTACTTAGTGAAGCCTCTGCAACTTAGTGAGACGCTGTTTCAAAATAAAGAATAAAAAAATAGGACTGGTGGTGTAGCTCAGAGGTAGAATGCCCCTGGGTTCAATCCCCAGTATCGCAAAAAAAAAAAAAGAAAGAGGTATTATATATTTCCCCCAAAACAAGATTCAAACAGATCAAATAACCACATGGAATAGCTTATAAAGGGTAGAGGCAAGTGCCGGGCGTGGTGGCGCACGCTTGAAATCCCAGTACTTGGGAGGCGGAGACCAGAGGATCCGGGTTCACAGCCAGCTTCAGCTACTTAGTGAGGCCCTCTGCAACTTCGTGAGACCCAGTTTCAAAATAAAGTATAAAAAATAGGGCCGGGGGTGTAGCGCGGAGGTAGAACGCCCCTGGGTTCAATCCCCAGTCCCCCCCCCAAAAAAAAGGGTAGAGGCAGTGTCTTTGTTATGTGAGAAATCTCTCAACTACTCAATTTAGAAAATTAACATCATATAAAACAACTGTAACAAGAATGAATGTTGGATACAGTAAAATAGCTACTCAAATCATTAGTGATGAATTCCTAAAGAATCCTTGTAACATCCATAAATCTTGTGGTTTGAAAAAGCTCTGAGAGCTGGGCATGGTGGCGCACACTTGTAATCCCAGTACTTGGGAGGCTGAGACAGGAGGATCACAGGTTCGCAGCCAGCCTCAGCTACTTAGTGAGGCTCTCCACAACTTAGTGAGACCCTGTTTCAAAATAAAGAATAAAAAATAGGGCTGAGGGTGTAGCTCAGAGGTAGAATACCCCCAGGTTCCATCTCCAGTACCGCAAAAAAAAAAAAAAAAAGCTCTGAGAAATTCATTATGTAGGACTGTGTTTAAACACAGGATATTATTATATAACTAAGCAGCTGGGAAGATTAGTCGTGATTAAAAATAAAAGGGAAAACACACAGTACACCAAGGCAGAATTGTTTAATGAGAAAAGAGTGACTCAAAGGAAAACAGTATTTGTGCAGAGAAATAAAGTCAACACACAGACTTATCAAGTAGGAAGGACATTCTATCTCAAATCTGATTCAAAAGGGATTACTTAGCCAGTTGTAGTGGTGGTACATGCCTGTAATCCTAGTGCTTGGGAGGCTCAGACAGGAAGATCATAGGTTCAAGGCCAGCCTCAGCAACTTAGTGAGACACTCAACAACTGAGTGAGGCCCTGTTTCAAAATAAAAACTAAAAAGGGTTGGGGGTTTTGCTCAGAGGTAGAATGCCCCTGGGTTCAATCCTCGGTACCAAAAACAAACAACAACAAAAAGTGATTACATTAGAAGTAATATCCATAAGCACTTACACAAAATATGTATGCTATGGACCATTTGTGAAGTACTTATCCATGCCATTCTTAAAATCCAAACCCCTTAATATGGTCTAATTTTTTTTTAATTGGGAATTGAACCCAGGGCATTCTACCTCTGAGCTACAGCCACAGCCCTTTTTATTATTTATTTATTTATTTATTTATTTATTTATTTATTTGGTACTGGGGATTGAACCCAGGGGCATTCTACCTGTGAGCTACATCCCTAGCACTTTTATTACAGCCACTGAGGCTGGCCTCCAATTTATTACCCTCCTGTCTCAACCTCCCAAGTACTGGAATTACAGGTGTGCATCACCATGCCCAGCTATAATTTATCTTCCTAGATACACTTTTTTAGAAAACCTAGTTTTTTAAAAAATCATATGCATCATCTAGCTATTACATCGCAGACACACACTTCCAGTTCATCCTTCACCTACTAATCCCAACCCCAATTAGCATTTCTGAGAGCCCATTACCCCCATTATACTATGGCGTGTTCATTCAGATCACCAAGACTTGGGGAGCAGCATTAGGATCTAAGGTAAGTCCAGACGACACAAAAACGAATAAAACATTATCTTGCACACAAGGTACTTGGCTGGGGGAGGGGTCAAATGTGTAACAATAGTTAAAATACAGTTGGTATTTGGGGAGAAAGCATGGCTGTGCTTCTTGAAGCCAGCCTCAGTTGCAGCCCACTTGTTATTAATCCACCAGCTACCAATTCTAAACCACTGGTCGCCACGTCAAGTGTCTACAGAGTAAGCAAGTAATGTGAATGTATGAATCAGGCTGGGTGTGAGATAATGTTCCTGCTGGGACTTGTGGCTAACTGGCAAGCACACATCCTGTCTAAGGGCATTCAACTTTTCTTCTTCAAATGCCATGCCTACAAACAAAATATGCCTGTCGGCCTGATTTGGCTCAGGCTGCCAGTGTTTGATTTCTGTCTAGGAATGTTAATAACACATATTGTTTACGATGTGTAGGTTGCTATTCTAAGTACTTACATGTATTAACTCATTTGCTCCTCTCAACCGCCACTGATGTTGGTAGATTCTGCCCATTTTAAACTTGCAGAAGTTACATAACTATCAGGGAAATGGGGCAGAGATGGAACCCAGGCAGTCAGGTTCCTCTAAAGTCCTCCCCCCACTTTTTCCCGGTACTAGGGATTAAACCCAGGGGCACTCTACCTCTGAGCTACATTCCCAACCCTTTTTATTTTTTATTTTGAGACAAGGTCTGGGTAAGTTGTCCAGGCTGGCCTCAAACTTGCAATCCTCCTGGGTCGCTGGGATTATAGGCATGCACCACCATGCGCAAACCAGGGTCCATACTCTTAAAAGTGCTTTTATCACCATACTTTACTGTGCTGCGTCTAAACTCTTGAATTTTTCAGCTTAAATTGCAGAATGAGTCACATATTTAATAACTTATTGTGCCAATATTCTCTTTTGTCGTTGAACAAACTCTCTAAACTGGTATATACAATGGAAAAACATGTCCACCTATCTATCCATTGTTCTATATATTTAATCACCTTGCCTGTCTGCCACCATCTTTCTCATTTGAAGGGTCCTAGTTTTGAAGAAATAACTGTGTTTACCCAAGAAATATATGTTCACTATAGGAAAAGTAGGCAAATGTCCACATTATTTTAATGTATTCCCCCAACTCCTTTCCCTCCTTTTGACCCGTTTCCAATACCCTTCCTAGTTCTGGGTGTGTGTGGTTTCTCACTCAGTCCTTCTTACAGGAACAGTAGGATAATGATTTGTTTTATTTCCAATAACTGCAAAATGTTTACAACCCTGAGGATCTTTCTGGACAAACTGTCAATTAGGCCAGTGTCTTCAGAGAAATCCAATTTGTATGAGCTAAAACAAACCCAAGGGCACCTAGGGATGTGCTGAAATGGGCAAAATATAAACTCCCAAGTCTTTGATCTTAATTCAAAGAGTTTCACTAGACCAGAGGATGTGGCCACTTTTTTATTCACAAACTTCCCTAAGAATGCTGGATATTACATTCTATTCTTTTTACTTAAGCTAAAGCAAAAAATTAAGAGTCTTAGCATAGACCACCCATTCTGTCTCCTGGCCTTTGTATATATTGCTCCTTCTGCCAGGACCTCCCCACAAGAACACCCATACCCCCTCTCCAAGCCCTGGCTTCTACCTGACTTTCCTGACACTAGTTACATGCCACCTCCTCGGGGAAACCCCCTTTACCTCCAAGGCAGTTAAGTACTATTCATCTATACCCACTGACCAACACTTGATATCTATTTCAATTGCCTATTTCTCTCTCACCTAATTTGTAGTTGGATCTTATGCAGTAATTACTTTTAAACTGATTTGGTAAATTGGGTGTGGTGGCACAGGTCTGTAATCCCAGTACTTGGGAGGCTGAGACAGGAGGATTATAGGTTCAAGGACAGCCTCAGCAAGTAGTGAGACTCTCACCAACCTAGCAACACCCTGTTTCAAAATAAAAATAAAATAGGGCTGGGGAAATAGCTCAGATGTAGAATGTCCCTGGGTTCAATCTCCAGGATCACACATACAAAAAAAAAAACCTGATTTGGTCCTGAAATCTACGCAGTAACATTTATTTCTTTCAAATACTGTGCCCTTGAGCTTTTAAACTTGGCAGTTTATTTTACAAATTTCAAGAATGGTAAAAATAATGGGCTTTGGCCATTGAACTGATGTGGGTTTGGCATCCAGCTCTAGTACTAAATGGCTATGTGACCTTGAACTTAGTCTCTCCAGGATAGCTTTATCATTTGGAAAATAAAGACTGACTTCACAGCTACCCAGGAGGCTGAGGCAGGAGGGTAAACTCAGGACAGCCTGGGCAACTTAACTGAGACCCTGTCTCAAAAAAGGATAGCCAGGCGTGGTGGCGCACGCTTGTAATCCCAGTACTTGAGAGGCTGAGACTGGAGGATCTGGGTTCGTGGCCAGCCTCAGCTACTTAGTGAGACCCTCCGCAACTTAGTGAGACCCGGTTTCAAAATGAAGAATAAAAAATAGGGCTGGGGGTGTAGCCCGGAGGTAGAATGCCCCTGGGTTCAATCCTCAGTACCACAAAAAATAAAAAGGGCTCGGGATGTTGCTAAGCAATGTATTTTACACGTAGAGAGGTCCTGGATTCGATCCCCAATACCACCACCAACACACACACACACCCCTACTTCATTTTGAGGATTAAAGCATACAGGTGCAAAGTATACCAACTCTCCAAGTTCATATTCGAAAAGGGTTATCTACTATTACATTTCTCAACAGTAATTTATCAAAAGGAAAGAACAGCCAGGTGTGGTGGTGCACACCTGTAATCCCAGTATTTGGGAGGCTGAGACAGGAGGATCACAGGTTCAAGGACAGTCTCAGCAAGTAGTGAGACTCATCAACCTACCAATATTGTTTCAAAATAAAAATAAGGTTGGGGGTGTAGCTCAATGGTAGAATATTCCTGGGTTCAATCTCCAGTACCACACACACACACACACACACACACACACACACAATAATGCCAATTGATTAAGAATTATCCATAACTTTGTGTGTGTGTGTGTGTGTGTGTGTGTGTATAGCTGGAGATTGAACCCAGGGGCATTCTACTTCTGAGCTACACCCCCAGTCCCCTTTTATTTTGAAACAAGGTCTTGCTAAATTGCTGAAGGTCCCACTAAATTGCTGAGACTAGCTTCAAACCTGCCATCCCCATCTCAGTCCCCGCAAGTACTGGTATTATAGGTGTGCACTACCATGCGCCCAGCCTCATAACTTATTTGTTAATGACAGGCAATTTTACCTACATTTAGATTTATCTGCAATTTATATTTAATATTTGTTTTTGGTTGCTCTCCAGCTATTCAGTATAAAGTACATGTAAAATGCTTTTTAAATGTACCTGAGTTTCTTAAAATACTAATAACAACCTAGAGATTTGAAAAATAAAGAATGTTGGCACCACCTAAGGGGGTTTTCTGTGCCAGGAAATTAATAATACAGTAAATGTCACTGAATAAGACTCCATTTTAGACTCTAGAAGATTGGTAACTTTAGTTCATCCAAATCTCTAAGCATCAAATTTAAAATGGCTTAGAAAGTATTTTGAAATAATTTAGTTAATAATAAATTGGCTCCTGAGCCAGTAAAGAATCCATTAATCCAGTAGTGTTTAAACCCTTCAAGACCCTTAGCCTGGAACCAAGATGTTTAGCAGCTGATTGCTGCCAAATTTAACCTGGGAAGACCCACAGACAATGCTAACAGACTCTCTCTAATGAACTCTTCAACCCTGGAGCGCTCAGAATCCCAAGAGGAAACATGTCCCATTTCCTTGTACTTGCCTTTGAAGATAAGCTAAAAGACTCTGAAGCCATAGAATAAAACCAGAGGATGTTCTGTCAGCATCAACATCAACTAAGTACAACATAAACAACCACATCATACATTCATTCAATTAAACATGTATTAATTGCTACTTGCTCTAAATCAGAAGCCATTCTAGGTAAGGAGGGAAGCCAAGATGAATGAAACAACGCACTCTTGTCCTTGAAAAGCTCTCAGCTTGAATTTTATTTGCAAAAATGTGATATTTTAAGCCATTACTCACAATTAAGTAGGCACTAATTCATGGCTAAAACCAAAGACTTTAGAGAAATGGGACAAGTACAATGGAAATGTTAGTGGGACAGGGGACGAGACCCCTGAAAATGCAGGAAAAAGGAAACTGGCATAATCCTAGTCGTGGGAGTTAGAAACTCTTTCAGATTCCAAATTTACCAATTACCAGCAATGTAAGCAATTTTTGTTTTTGCAAGTGGTATGATTTTATGGTATGTACTTTATTTTTGACAGTACTGGCGATTGAACCCAGGGGCATTCTACCTCCGCGCTACACCCTGAGCCCTATTTTTTTATTCTTTTATTTTGAAACAGGGTCTCACTTAAGTTGCAGAGGGCCTCACTAAGTAGCTGAGGCTGGCCGCGAAACTGAGATCCTCCTGTCTCAGCCTCCCAAGTACTGGGATTACAAGCGTGCACCACCATGCCAGGCTGGTATGTATTTTATAATTTAAAATTTTAATTACCATATGAGGCTGGGGATGTAGTTCAGTGGTAAAGTGCCTGCCTAGCATGTGTGAGGTCTTGGATTCGATTCCCAGCAACACACACACACCACACACACACAATACACACTACAATAATTACCTTATTTCATAGAGGTTTTTTTGTGTGTGTATGTGTGGTACTGGTGATTGAACCCAGGGGTGTTTTACCTGAGCTACACCCCCAGCCCTATTTTATTTTGAAACATGTCTCACTAAGTTGCTGAGGCTGGCCTGAAACCTGCAATCCTCCTATGTCAGCCTCCCAAGTGCTGAGCTTACAGATATGCACCACCACACCCAACTTCACAATGTTAAGATCAAGTAAGAATGAGCGCCGGGCGTGGTGGCACACGCTTGTAATCCCAGTACTTTGGGAGGCGGAGACCGGAGGATCCGGGTTTGCGGCCAGCCTCAGCTAGCTCTCTCTCTCTCTCTCTCTCTCTCTCTACTTAGTGAGGCCCTCCGCAACTTCGTGAGACCTGGTTTCAAAATAAAGTATAAAAAATAGGGCCAGGGGTGTAGCACGGAGGTAGAACGCCCCTGGGTTCAATCCCTGGTACCGCAAAAAAAAAAAAAAGATCAAGTAAGAATGCACACACACACACATCATATACATTACAGTGTTTATCACTGAGAAGTTCAATGTATACCAGTTTTAAAAATATACACCCCCTTAATAGATGTTCAACACAATATTGTTAATATAATTTACACTAATACAAATTTTGTCAATACACTTTTGTTCATGATCATAATACCAAATGATAGACTGAAGCAGTGGGGTTAACAATAAAGTAGAAGCTTCCAAAACAGCCAGACCTAAAATCAAATCAGGGCTCCAGCCCTCACCAGCAGCTGCCTTACCTTAAACAAGCTGTTTTATGATCACGGATAAAATTTTCCTTTTTTTTTTTTTTTTTTTGCGGTACCGGGGATTGAGCCCAGGGGCGTTCTACCTCCGCACTACACCCCCGGCCCTATTTTTTTATACTTTATTTTGAAACCGGTTCTCACGAAGTTGCGGAGGGCCTCACTAAGTAGAGAGAAAGAGACAGAGAGAGAGAGCTGAGGCTGGCCGCGAACCCAGATCCTCCAGTCTCCGCCTCCCAAAGTACTGGGATTACAAGCGTGGGCCACCACGCCCGGCTTTCCTTTCTTTTCTTATTTTTTGCGGTATCGGGGATTGAACCCAGGGGCGTTTTACCTCCGAGCTACACCCCCAGCCCTATTTTTTATCCTTTATTTTGAAACCAGGTCTCACGAAGTTGCGGAGGGCCTCACTAAGTAGCTGAGGCTGGCCAGGAACCCAGATCCTCCGGTCTCCGCCTCCCAAGTACTGGGATTACAAGCGTGTGCCACCATGCCCGGCACGGATAAAATTTTCAGAGTTGTAAAGATTAAACGTTAGGGATATAAACCCTTCAACACAATGCCTGATACTCTTCAAAGGTTAAGTTCATCCTTCATGACCCTACATAAATGCATTTTCCAGCTGTACAGAACACCTGAATTTTGGCTGCTCAACACACTAATCCCAGTGCTAACTTGAGCCTCTTCCCTTCCCCTCCCTAGGGTGAGGGAGGATGACATTCCTCTCCCTGCCCTCTGGCTGGAGTGTGGCTGCCTCCTGGGACTCCAACCTCCAGCAATGGCACAGCAGACACTGTCTGTGCTGGTGGTGCCAATGGCGGTGTGTATGGCAGAATCTCAGCAATGTTTTGGCACCCCAGACCCACTTGGAATCAGTTATGTAAGCTACTCAACACCCACTCAAAATTCTTTTTCTCCTTTGGCAGAGTTAGTTCCTATGATTTCTAAACAAGAACCCTAACTAGTGTACTTTTGTAAAATTATTGGACTAAAAGTAAATTAACATCAGTGCCATAAAATTGTTCTAATATCTTTTCCTCAATGACTGAATATACAAAGATAATGGAAGTAATGTATTCTTCCGCTGTAAAGATGGGTGGAATATATCAAAATCCACTTGTTGAATTTTCTTTAAATAGTCCTCTAGAGAAACCTGAAAAAAAAGAGAATGGTGGTCATTAGCTCATAAAATGATGACCAAATCTTTCAAATAAATTTAACAAAAAAGTACAAGTATTAAGGCTATTTTAGATACCCAAGATGGTCTTCTACATAATAAGAATTTTAAAAGGGAGAGAGAGCCGGGCATGGTGGCGCACGCTTGTAATCCCAGTACTTGGGAGGCTGAGACAAGAGGATCGCAGGTTTGCAGCCATCCTCAGCTACTTAGTGAGGCCCTCCGCAACTTAGACCCTGTTTCAAAATAAAGAATAAAAAATAGGGCTGGGGGTGTAGCTCAGAGGTACAATGCCCCTGGGTTCAATTTCCAGTACTGCACAAAAAAAAAAAAGGAGAGAGAAAATAAAAATATCTTCCAAGAAGTCTCTGTTAGGACAATAAGAGCATCACGAAGCCAGTACTAGACATATCAAGACTCTTCTGCTCTTTATATATAATGTTCTGGTCAAGATGTAAGTATTACAGAAACTAAACTCATTTGGTTTTATTTCTGTATTCTATGGAATAAAAAAAGGATGTTTAAGCTAGGGTTGTAGCTCAGTGATAGAGTACACATGTGCATATGTGAGGCCCTGGGTTCAGTCCCCAGCACCAACATAAAACATTCCCCACCCTCCCTCCCCCAATGCAGTGTGCCATGAGGGAGCTCCAGGCTGTCTTTTTATATTTTTTAATTACTTTGTGAACTGGGCATGGTGGTGCATACCTGTAATCCTAGGATTTAAGAGGTTGAGGTTCAAGGTCAGTCTCAGCAACTAGTGAGACCATTTCAAAATAAAAAAGGCTAGGGGTGTAGCTCGGAGGTATAATGACCCCTGTGTTCAATGCCCAGTACCAAAACACAAAACAAAAAATTATTTTGTGGGCCGGGAGTGGTGGCGCACGCTTGTAATCCCAGTACTTTGGGAGGCGGAGACCGGAGGATCCAGGTTCGCAGCCAGCCTCAGCTCTCGCTCTCTCTCTCTCTCCCCCTGTCTCTCTCTCTCTCTCTCTCTCTCTCCCTGTCTCTCTCTCTCTCTCCTTAGTGAGGCCCTCTGCAACTTCGTGAGACCCGGTTTCAAAATAAAGTATAAAAAATAGGGCCGGGGGCGTAGCACGGAGGTAGAACGCCCCTGGGTTCAATCCCTGGTACCGCAAAAAAAAAAAAAAAAAAAAAAAAATGTTTGTTAACTTAATAACTTTTTCATTAAACAGGGAAGTTACTTAGTTTTGGACTCAATTCTAGGAGGCACCACTCCCCTCAGTCCACATGCACAGCGCCCCCTAGAGTTCTGCAGCATAGAACCTGGGTGAATTATGCCTACAGATCCTTTAAAAAATACTGATGGAAAGAAAGAAAACAGAAGTACTGTATTTTTTTCTATGAACATGTGAGTACACACACAAACAAACTCAGCATCTACTTTTTAAAAACTTTAACCATACATATATCTAAACAGGGGATATGTACATGAAAATGCAGAGCTACTTTGTTTTATATTAACAAAAAACTTGGAAACAACCCAGAAATTCTTTGACCAAAAAAAAGATGAGTTGAGTTGGGCATGGCAGTGCTCGCCTGAAATCCCAGTAGTTGGGAGGCTGAGACAGAAAGAGCACAGGTTCATGGCCAGTCTCAGCAACCTCATGAGGCCCTCTGCAACTTAATGAGACCCTGTTTCAAAATAAAAAATAAAATAAGGCTGGGGGTGTAGCTCAGAGGTAGAATGCATCTGGGTTCAATCCCTAGTACCACAAAAAAAAGATAAACTGTTCATACAATGAAATATTATAGTGCAGTGAAATGGATACATTACAGCTAGGAGCAATATGGAACCACCTGAGGAACTGGACCCTCCTAATCCTGAGGGTGTTTTTGTTTTGTTTTTTGTTTTTGTGATACTGGGGATTGAACCCAGGGGCATTCTATATCCAAGCTACACCACCAGCCCTTTTTACTTTTTGTTTTGAGACAGGGTCTCACGAGGTTGATGAGTGTCTCACTAAGTTGCTGAGGCTGCCCTCAAACTGAGATTCTCCTGTCTCAGTCTCCCAAGTACTGGGATTATAGACGTGCACCACTACGCCTGGCTCTGAGAGTCTTATTTAGTAAGGAAACCACAGGAATCTATATTTTAAAAAGCTTTCCAGCCGGGCGTGGTGGCACATGCTTGTAATCCCAGTACTTTGGGAGGCGGAGACCTGAGGATCCGGGTTCGCGGCCAGCCTCAGCTCTCGCTCTCTTTCTCTCTCTCTTTCCCTGTCTCTCTCTCTCTCTACTTAGTGAGGCCCTCCGCAACTTCGTGAGACCTGGTTTCAAAATAAAGTATAAAAAAAATAGGGCCGGGGGTGTACCGCGGAGGTAGAACACCCCTGCGTTCAATCCCCGGTACCGCAAAAAAAAAAAAAAAAAAAAAGCTTTCCAGGTTTTTCTGATGCAGTCAGCTTAGCACTGGTCTGTGAACCACTGTTCAGAAACCAGTGATACAATATGGTCAGGTCAGTATAGAGAAAAAAACTAACAGAATAGTAAGTAATATTTATTAGCTACAAGTAGCCTAACAACCCCATTAGATAAGTTTTCCCATTATTCCCATTTTGTCAGTGGGTAAACTGAGGAATACAGGGCATAAGGAAGTTAAGGTCCCACAGCTAGTGAGGGGCAAAGCAGATTCAACCCAATGCAGTCTGGCTGCAGAGTCATTGCTAACGACAACTCACTCCCCAGCCTCAGGGAAGTATAGGAATGCCCACCACCAAAACCAGTATGTAGCTAACAAAGCCCACTATCAGAGAGGAAAAAACCCAAAGACTCCAAATCAAAGACCTGCACTGGGAACTTTATAAAATATAGAAAAGACCACAAACATCTGCTTCACTAATTACACAGCCCTCTCTGCTAATATACTTACGGTCTGAAGAAAAGCAGGAAATGCTTTCACAGGAACACTTTTGTGGAAGGACCGAGCCTAAAAAGGAAGAGAAAAAGAAACTTGTTTGAAATATTTCTGCAAATAAGCACTCTCCCCCTGAAAGTGAACACAAAGCAACGCTAGCAGTTTACAGCATGACTAAGGCCTCTCTGAAAGGCAGGAGAACAGCTCATCTCCTGCCGATTAAGATTAGCTTCCAGAGCCTCAGGAGATGGACTCAGGACTCAGGAGAAAGCAACTACTGTACTACACTAAAAATTGCACTCTTTCCTATGGACTGTCTTGGGCATTTTCCAACTACCTTACAACATCTTATGATAACTTTGACCCTCCGGCTCTGTGATATGGGGTAAATGAAGAAATACTTGCCTTAACAAGTCCCAGCACCTCCCTAGCTTAGACTCACATTACCTCCTGTTTAGATGAATAGAGATCCTGACTCAGTGCACCCTGATTTTATCCCCAAACGTCTATTAAAATTGCTCAAGGATCATCCATAACTTACTAACCAGCTCACCCATCTTTTCTCTTCAATCTAATTCTTTGACCATTCTTTCCTTTTCCTTCTTCCTAATAAAAGGCCCTTTCTCCTTCCACCTGATAAATGGAGACAGGCCTTAAAGGTTCTGCCCCTGTACCTAGAGCTTTAACCATAAACTTTTTATGTGGAAGACTTCCCATCTCTTATCTCTAGTCCTGATCGCCTTTCAAAGTCACAATACTGCATTCTTTAGTAGTCCATCTCCCTGAATGTCCTCTAATCACAAATTCAACTATGTCGAGCAGCTGTTCCAAAGTCTGAGGATCAGCACAGAGTACACCATTGCTTTTGTATTGTATTTCTGAATGGCACCATCATTACCAGCACTTGACCTTCTTGCACAGCCTCTGACTTTCCCTCTTCCTGATCTTGCCTCAGTCCAATCGGTTGTCAAGTATTGCTGATTCTTCTTTAGTTATGTGTATGCACACGCGCGCGTGCGCGCACACACACACACACACACACACACACACAATCTGTTCTAAATCACACATTTTCCGTCTCCTAAATCAGGAGATCTAATAACTGATCACCCAACCCCCAAACTGTCTTATCAGAAACACTGCTGGCAGAGTTTTCTACTGTGCAATAGTAATGTCACTGCTTTATTTGATAATGATGAAACCTAACTTATATTTCACTTACTATATACCAGGCACTGCTATAAACTATATAAGCTCATTAATCCAAATACTTCTTTAAGCTAGGGGTTACTATGATCCCCTTTTATGGATAAGGAAACCGAGGTTATAATCACATGATTAGAGCTAAGACTGAAGTCAGGCTTCTGCCTCTAGCATTTACCCTCTCATCCACCATGCTCTTTTGCTTCTCAAAAGCCTCAACAGCACCATAATCTTTTCCTCAGTCCATGTGCACACAACTGGGTTTCATATAACCTATAAAACCAATCGTTTTCAAACCAGGCTATTTAGAATCATTTGGAAATGTTAATTCCTGGTCCCAGCCAGGTTTCCTGTACCAATCTCCAGGAAGTAAGATGTGGAAGTTGGTATTTCCCAGGCACCTTACATGTCCAGGGACTGGAATTACTCAGTTTCCCATACAAGTCCAGGGCTTTCCTGCCACTGTAACTCTAGAGTACTCTCAGGAGCCACTGAAGCCAAGCAATAGTGTCAGGAGTACTGGTAGAAAATAGCACAGAGATAACGGACAGAAACAGTGTCAAGAAAGAGGAAGACAGGCACCAGATGCAGTGGCTCAACCCTATAATCCCAACAACTCAGGAGGCTGAGGCAGGAAGACTGCAAGTTGGAGGCTAGCCTAGGCAATTCAGTGAGACCCTGTCTCAAAATAAAAAATAATTTGGGCTGGGGATGTAGCTCAGTGGTAGAGCATCCTTAGTAACGAAAAAAAGAAAGAAAAGAAAGGAAAGATGAAAGAGAGAGAGACAGTCAACAGTGTCAAATTCCAAACAGAAGATAAGTTAAAGGATAAGAAGAAATGAGGAAGTCAAGCGTGCTAGCACATGCCTGTAATCCCAGAACTTGGAAGGCTAAGACAGGAAAACTGCAGGTTCGAGGCTAGCCTCAGCAACTTAGTAAGACTCTATTTCAAAATAAAATATAAAACAGGGGTGGTGTGGCTCAGAGGTAGATGCCCCTGGGATCAATCCCCATTACCTGCTCAAAAAAAGAGAAATGAGAAACAAACACTCAGAGATAAACACTTGGAGAATCTAAAATGGTATGCAGGAGAAACTAGGAACCGATTCAGGAACCAAGTCAGAAAATCAACCCCTAGTTAGTACCACCAAAAAAAAAAAAAAAAAGAAAGAAAAAAAATCAAGGGAGGAAAGACATTTTCAGGGAGAAAAAGTGTCAATGGTATCAAAAAGGGAGAAGAGTTAACAAGAACAAAAATTTCAAATGACTATTATATTTGGCAATAAGATTATTTTCTAGTAATGTTTTACTACAGTGGACAGAACAGAAGCCAAATTATAATAGGATGAACAGGGCCAGGGTACAGAGTAACAATGAACACAGATCATATATTCAGCAAGGTTAAGTGGGAGAGAAAAAGAAAAAACAGAAGGGTCCATGCCTGTAAGTTCAGACGGTGCTAGCAACCTACCAGAAGATCAAAAGGGCAAGTCATCATGAGGCTGAAGGGGGAGGATCATTTGAGTCCAGGAGTTCCAGGCTAGCATGGCAACATAGCTTGGCAACATGGCGAGACCCCCATCTCAAAAGGGGGGCAGGGCAAATTATCAAAGACACAAAGTGAAAACATCAGTGGGGGACTGCTGAGGATGCAAGGTCTGGGAAGAGGGAGGGGAGACATTAGCAAGGCAGAAAGACCCCCTGTGGACAGAGCAGAGGAACCCACAGGAGCATGTGCAGGCTTGACTTACTCAGTAAAGGATGCATACATCTGCTGAGCAAGAGAACAGGGATTTTTTTTTTTTAAGTGGGGAAAGTTTACAATAGTCCCTGAGATAAATCTACTAGGAGTTCAATGAAAAATGAAATAAAGACTGCCCAGGTAAGAATATCATAACCATGTTCTAGAAATAGTCATGTCTAGAAATGATAATTTCCTAAGTGATTTGGCAAAAAGAGGCCACTTACATGCTTTAGGTGCAAGTGTGCCTGGCTGGCGATGTCATATATTACATCTCTCACATTTTTATCTTGGTTCCTCCGTAGAAAGTCCTCTTGTGAAACACCATGCTGTGTACAAAAATATACATTATTAGGACTCTACAAGCATATCTAAACTAACTTAGCTCAAGAAAACAGGTGAGGTTGGGGGTATAACTCAGTGGTAGAGTATATGCTTGGGATGTGCGAGGCCCTGGGTTTGATCCCCAACACACAAAGGAGGAGGAGGAGGAAGAGGAGGAAGAGAAGGGGGGTGATAAAACAGTATGCACAGTATAATGCCTATTTTTTAAAATAAACATGTGTGTGTGTATGTGTGTGTAAAAAGATATAAAGATACACACATGCACACCTGGTATAACAAGACATTAATGAACAACAGCTGTAGAAGAACAAAATTATACAAGCCAAAAGACAAACATACAAGAAGTTATAAACAATAGACCATAAGAATCTCATACAGAAAACAAAAGTTCTGATAAACGAGATTTTTATTTATTTATTTATTTTTAGTACTGGGGATTGAACCCAAGGGCATTCTACCTCAAGCTACATCCCCAGCCCTATTTTTAAGTTGTGGAGGGCCTCACTAAGTAGCTGAGGCTGGCCACCAACTTGTGATCCTCCTGTCTCAGCCTCTCTCAGCCTCCCAAGTACTAGGATTACATAAGTGCACCACCACGCCCAGCAACAAGATTTTTAAAAATTAGATTAGGATGGGGGTATAGCTCAGTGGTAGAGCACTTGTCTAGCAACCATGAGGCCCTAGGTTGGAGCCTCAGCACTGAAAAAAAAAAAAGATTACTTCCCCCAATAAAATAAAATATAGAGCTGGCCAAGATGAACATACTGTAATTGCTTGGAAGGGAATAAGCATCAATATGAAGCTACACCAGAGGAGGTTCTCTGGACCTTCTTACTCACAGCTCCTCCAGTGACCTAACATGCCTGACAGATAAAATTCTAAGTTAACAACTCTGAGGGAAAAAAAAAAGGAAGAACATTTGCAGGAAGTAATGAGCATTCCTTCCAGAGCAGTTACGGGAACAGACTAAGCAAGGAACCAAGAGAAAACGTCCCTCCCTGTGTTCCTGCGGTACAAACAACAGCCTTACCAGCATGCAGATGTCCATGGGCAGGAACACCTGTCTTCTGCTACCATGATAGGGTGTTGCTCGCAAGCAAGTGACGATGCCTTGAGCTTTCCCAATGTGACTTGCGGCGTGATCTGCATGAAGGTCCTTTATACCTATAGTTTCAGAAATTGAACAAGGCTACTATTCTTTTTAAGTGCATGACAAATCAATAGAAATATCCTAGTGAAATCACTTAAACACATAATAGCAGGTGTTTGTCCTGTTTCATATATGAAAAACAGAATTTATGAGGGGAAAATGAGGTGTAAAGACAAGTGACCATTTCCTACTAGCAGATATCTTATTCTCAACTTTTAAAAGTTTTCTTTTAACTTCAGCATACCAAGAACACATTTAAAAATTTTTTTATTGTGTGCATGAGCACACAACACTAGGAATGGACCCCGGGGCATTCTACCTCTGAGCTATACCCCCAGCCCTACTTTATTCTTTTATTTTGAAACAGGGTCTTATTAAATTGCAGAGGGCCTCATTAAGTTGCTGAGGCTGGCCACAAACCTGTGACCCTCCTGTCTCAGCCTCCAGAGTATTAGGATTACAAGCGTGCACGAGCATACCTGGCTTACATTTAAACTTTTAATCAGCTATCAAGAAAAACATTACAAGTCTTCTACTTCTGCTCTGTGCAATTTCCATATGACCTCATTTTAAGTAAATGCTTAAGAAACATTCTGCTCTTTGCCTCCTCCTTTCATTGTGATAGCCAACATGTCACCAGGAGTGCAGGCGGAACAGGCTGGGGAAACTCACTGGGGACTTGTAGTATTCTTTTAGGTTAACATGAATATCACCTTCTTCAAACAAGATGGTATTGTCCTTGCTTGACTCAGATAATTTTCTCATTACAACAGGATACCACTAATGTGGAACAAAGTCAGAGGAGGAAAAGGACCATTTAAAAATTATTTTTATAGGAGGGGGAAGGAAATACTTCATAAAAACTTTTATAAGCTGGGCGTGGTGGCACATGCCTGTAATCCCAGTACTTGGGAGGCTGAGACAGGAGGATCATAGGTTCAAGGACAGTCTCAGCAAGTAGTGAGACTCTCAGTAACCTAGTGAGACCCTGTTTCAAAATAAAAATAAAAATAGGGCTGGGGGTGTAGCTCAGAGGTAGAATTCCCCTGGGTTCAATCCCCAGTACCACACACACAAAAAAACCAACTTTTATAAATGTAGTTTTATTTTACATGGGGACGTATTATTGACTGGGAAGGAGAAGTCAGGCTATAGGCCTTTCAAACTGTAGGAGATACTATGGTAAAAAAGTGAAGCCACCAGCAATTACCAGATTATTAACTATAATATTCCCATGAAATACCTAAAGCACCTTTGTGAGATAAGTATGTGGAATAATCTGCACTCCACAGGAAGATAATATATATCCCCCTTCTTGCTATTAAAAAAAAAAATCTGTTCCTTTATAGTTAAGTGTAAAGAAAATTTTCAGTACTGAACTGGCTAGACTGTCAAATTAGGAAAGAGTGAAATCTGAAAGATGCTTTATTTGAAAACAGAAGTATGAAATAGAAAAACAACTTACCCAATATTTCTAATGTTAAATAAAGAAGAGAGCTTTGTGTATTTTCAGCATAATTTTCAAGTTCCTGGATATTACGATACGCTTTGTCATCTAAATTTTTTTCCTACAAAGAAAATGCAAATAAAGTTTGTTGAATTATCAATATTTTAGAAAGAATTTATTTACTTATTTATTTATTTTGAGACAGGATCTTGCTGTTGCCCAGGCTGGCCTCAAACTTGCAATCCTATTGTCTCAGCCTCCCAAGTACTGAGATTATAGGCATGTGCTACCTATCACACCTGGCTAGAAAGATGCTATTTTTAAGAATAAAAATATCAGCTGGGCATGGTGGCACACGCTTGTAATCCCAGTACTTAGGAGACTGAGACAGGAGGAGCGCAGCTTTGTGGCTAGCTTTAGCAACTTACTGAGGTCTACTGCAATTTAGTGAGACCCTGTTTCAAAATAAAAGAATATAGCTCAGAGGTAGAATGCCCCTGGGTTCTATTCTCCAGTACCCCCCCCGCACACAATATATATATATATCACTTAACATATATATTTAGCATACAATAAGATTAGAATAATATTAAAATATTACCATCCTACACATTCCATACTTACAAATCACCTCTCAAAATAATACTCGGGAATAATTTCAGTGTACAAATCACTACAAGCATGGGACTGGCTTAATTTTTAATTCTTTCTGAAGCCCAAGGAAACAACAGACATTGACTTTACTGAGCTGGGTCTATGGTAATTCTACGTTTAACTTTTGGAAGAACTACCAAACTGTTTTTTCCAAAGCAGCTGTACCATTTTATAACCCCACCAGCGATGTATGAAAGATTCTAATTTCTCCACATTCTCACCAATGCTTGTTATTGTTCATCTTTATTATTTTGTCCATCCTAATGTGTGTAACTGGGATTTTTCCTATTTTTAATTATATCCATCTTAGCCAGGTGTGGCGGCGCACACTTGTAATCCCAGTACTTGGGAGGCTGAGACAGGAGGATCACAGGTTCGAAGCCAGCCTCGGCAACTTAGTGAGGCTCTCAGCAACTTAGTGAGACCCTTTTTACAAATAAAAAAATAAAATAGGTCTGGGGTTGTAGCTGAGAGGTACAAGGCCCCTGGGTTCCATCCCCAGTACCACACACACACACAAAACATAATTATAGCCATCCTAATCAAGTGTGATCTCATGTACTGACTTGCATTTTCTACCCTTTCAGGGGCTTTTTTTTTTTTGCGGTACCGGGGATTGAACGCAGGGGCGTTCTACCTCTGCGCTACGCCCCCAGCCCTATTTTTTTATGCTTTTTATTTTTGAAACCGGGTCTCACGACGTTGCGGAGGGCCTCACTAGGTAGAGAGAGAGAGAGAGAGACAGGGAGGGAGAGAGAGAGAGAGAGAGAGAGAGAGCGCGCGCGAGAGAGCTGAGGTTAGCTGCGAACCCGGATCCTCCGGTCTCCACCTCCCAAAGTACTGGGATTACAAGTGTGCGCCACCACGTCCGGCTCTTATTGGTCATTTCTAAGTCTCCTTTGGAGAGATGTCTACTCAAATCCTTTGCCTATGTTTAAATTGAGTTATTTGCCTTTCTATTGTTGAGTTGTAAGAGATACATTAGATACTAGTCCCTTATCACATATATAAATATTAAATATTTTTCCCCATTCCTGGATTTTCAACTTCTTGAAGTTTTAAATTTTGACGAAGTCCAATTTACCTATTTTCCTTTTTCTTCAATTTACCTATTTTCCTTTTTCTTGTGTATGCCTTTAATACCCTATTTAAGAAACCATTAGCCGGGAGTGGTGGCGCACGCTTGTAATCCCAGTACTTTGGGAAGCGGAGACCAGAGGATCAGGGTTCGCAGCCAGCCTCAGCTCTCACGCTCTCTCTCTCCCTGTCTCTCTCTCTCCTTAGTGAGGCCCTCCGCAACTTCGTGAGAGCCGGTTTCAAAATAAAAAAAGTATAAAAAAAAAGTAGGGCCGGGGGCGTAGCGCGGAGGTAGAACGCCGCTGCGTTCAATCCCCGGTACCGCAAAAAAAAAAAAAAAAGAAACCATTGCCTAACCTAAAATCACAAAGATTTACACCTGTGTTTTCTCCAAAGTGTTTTACAGTTTTAGTTCTTGCATTTAGATCTTTGATCTACTTCAAAGTGTGTAGTACCGGGCCAGATTCATCCTTTTGCATGTGGGTATCCAGCTTTCCCAGTACCATTTGTTGAAAACACTATTTTCCCCCAGCTCTGAAAAAAAAAAAAAAAAAAAAAAAAAAGACAGAAATAAAAAAAAAGAGAATATTTTTCCCCCACTGAATTGATACCCTTGTCACCCAACTAACTATAAATATATGGGTTTATATCTGGACTCTCATTTTTATTCTATTTTATTTATGTGTATCTTTTGCCAATACCACACAGCTTGATTACTGGAAATCAGGAAATGTGAGTCTTCCATCTTTGTTCTTGTCAAATTTGTTTTGGCTATTCTGGGTCTCTTGCATTTCTATATGTCAATCTCTGCAAAGAAAGAAGCTGAGATTTTGATTCAAAACTGCGCCGAATCTGTAGATCAATATTTGATTCTGGTTCTTTACTTTTAAATTTAAATCTAGCCGGGTGTGGTGGCACACGCTTGTAATCCCAGTACTTGGGAGGCTGAGACTGTAGGATCCAGGTTCATGGCCAGCCTCCGCAACTTAGTGAGGCCTCCGCAACTTAGTGAGACCCTGTTTCAAAATAAAGAATAAAAAAAAGGGGCTGGGGGTGTAGCTCAGAGGTAGAATGCCCCTGGGTTCAATCCCCAGTACCAGGAAAAAAAAAATTTTCTTAGTGCTAATTCACTCTATAGACCAACTGAGCAATTGTTTGTTTTTTTTTTTTTTGTGGTACCAGGGATTGAACGCAGGGGCGTTCTACCTCCGCGCTACGCCCCCGGCCCTATTTTGTATACTTTATTTTGACACCGGGTCTCACGAAGTTGCGGAGGGCCTCACTAAGTAGAGAGAGAGAGAGAGAGAGAGACAGGGAGAGAGAGAGAGAGCAAGAGAGCTGAGGCTGGCCGCGAACCCGGTTCCTCCGGTCTCCGCCTCCCAAAGTACTGGGATTACAAGCGTGCGCCACCACGCCCGGCTTTGAGCAATTGTTTTTAATGCTGAAGTTATCATCTATCTCTTTTTATTATTACTAAAGCAATGGTTATTGACAGATTTTATCTAAACAAACTAAGTAAACTTACATGTTCATAACAACAGTATGTGATAAATATCAGGACAATGAGGACACTGACCCAACAATGCATCACAAAGATTACACAAGCCAGGAGGCCACTGAATAATTAACAGGCTCAGCTGGACCTAGAACTCAGTTCTAAGAATTTAGTAAAAAACTCCATTCACTGGAATTGTCAGGCTTTATATATTACCTCTACTATTTGGATACAGATCTATGTACTAGATGAATATAAAGGTATATATATGACTACCTGAGTAAATAATATTAAGGAATTATTAGTAATTTGGGGGGGGAGGGTACTGGGGATTGAACTCAGGGACATTCTTGCTCCAAATTATACCCTTGGCCCTTTTTTTTTGTTTGGAAACAGAGTCTCACTAGGTTGTTTAGATTATCGCTAAATTGCTGAGGCTGATAGTCAGGCATAGTGGCACACACTTGTAATCCCAGTACTTGGGAGGCTGAGATAGGAGGATTGCAGGTTTTTTTGTTTTTTTTTTTTTTGCGGTACCGGGGATTGAACCCAGGGGCGTTCTACCTCCGAGCTACACCCCCAGCCCTATTTTTTATACTTTATTTTGAAACCGAGTCTCACGAAGTTGCAGAGGGCCTCACTAAGTAGCTGAGGCTGGCCACGAACCCGGATCCTCCGGTCTCAGCCTCCCAAGTACTGGGATTACAAGCGTGCACCACCACGCCCGGCTAGGACTGCAGGTTTGAAGACAGCCTCAGCAACTTAGTGAGGCCCTCTGCAACTTAGTGAGACTCTGTTTCCAAATAAAAAATAAAATTGAGCTGGGGGTGTAGCTCAGAGGTAGAATGCCCAAGTTCAATCTCCAGCACCAAAAAATAAATAAAATAAAAATAAATTGCTGAGCCTGGCCTCAAACCTGCAACCCTCCTGTCTCATCGTCCCAAGTACTGAGATCACAGGTGTTCACCACCACGTCCAGCTGGAATTATTAGTAATTTTTAAGGTATGAAAACCATACTGTAGTTTTGTTTTTGAAAAGTCTATCTTTTTTTTTCTTTCTGGTACTGGGGATTGAACCTGGGGTACTTTACCATAAAGCTACATTCCTAGCACTTCTTTAAATTTTTTGATACAGGGTCTCATTAAGTTGCCCAGGATGGCCTTGAATTTGTGATCCTCCTGCCTCAGTCTCTCAAAAGTAGCTGGTATTATAAACATCTTTATCTTTTTAAGATACATATGCATTTGCAGATTAAATCATATGTCTGGAATTTACTTTAATCCAATGGAGACTTAATGAGGGGGAGTTGGTAGAATACAGATGAAACAAGATTGGACATGTATTGATAAATTTGTGTGTGTGTGTGTGTGTGTGTGTGTGTGTGTGTTACAGGAGATTGAACCCAGAGCTGTTCTACCTCTGAGCTACACCCCAGACCTACTGTATTTTTTATTTTGAAACAGGGTCTCACTAAGTTACCACGCGCTGGCCTCAAACCTGTGATCCTCTTGTCTAAGCCTTCCAAGTACTGAGATTACAGGTACGTACCACTACACCTGGCTTATTGATAACTATTAAGGCTGGTGACAACCCGGACATGGTGGTGCATGCCTGTAATCCCAGTACTTGGGAGGCTGAGACCGGAGGATCATAGGTGCAAGGCCAGCCTTAGCAACTTAGCAAGACCCTGTTTCCAAATAAAAAATAAAACAGGGCTGGAGGTGTAGCTCGGAGGTAGAATGCCCCTGGGTTCAATCCCCAGCACCAAAAAAAAAAAAAAAAGACAGAAGACAGACACATGAAAGTATATAGTACAGTATTCTCTTTTTGTGTAAGTATGAAAATTTTCATTAAAAAATTATTAAAATAGATTTTTGCTTGTCTCAAGGTAGGGAAGTGGAAGGTAACATGTAGGGATGGAGGATGGATAAAATAGCATAGTTCTCTAAAAGTTTCCTTCATTCAAAATATCAGTACATCCTAGTACTTAGGTGGCTGAGACTGGAGGATTGTAGGTTTAAGGACAGCCTCAGCAATTTAATGAGGCTCTCAGCAACCTAGTGAGACCCTGTTTCCAAAAAAAAAAATAAAATCGGTCTGGGGATGTAGCTCAGAGGTAGAATGCCTCTGGGTTTCAATTCCCAGTAACACGCGCGCGCGCACACACACACACACATACACACACACACACACACACACACACACACACACACACACACAATTCAATACACGCATTAAAACACTTCCCCCTTGAAGAAACTGCTTAAGGATTACAAAGGAAGAAAAAACAAGACTTGAACAATTTCAACTTACTCTTTCATCAATGATTTTCATAAGCCATCTCTTAGTCAGATTATGTCTTCTGACAGCCTGAAAAAAAAAAAACAACCAAGAGACTTTTAAGTTTTTAATAAGTACTAGAGATGACTTCTGAAGATCTGAATGAAGTAGACAAACCAAATGCAAAACCAGGTGAGGGAACATATGTAATAACTCATCACTAGATGGACAGTGGTGCCAAAAAAGAAAATACCTCTAGAAAACATTCCCAACCGCCTCCAGGGGAGCAGCTCTGCTCTGCCACCCTGGCCACAATGTTCTGCCTCTCCACACGCCCACAGTGCTGGGGCCAAGCGACTATGGCTAGCACCTCTGATGCCATCACTCCCTCTGAAGAAATCAGCTGCCCTGCCACGAGGACACTCGAGCAGTCCTGTGGACAGGTCCATGTGGTACAGACGTGAAGACCCTGCCATGGCCACATGAGTGAGCCTCCGTGGAAACAACTCTTCAGCCCCACTCAAGTCTGAAGAGGACTGCAGCCCTGGCTGAAAGATAAGTGCAACCCCATGAGATCTAAGCCATAACCACCCAGCCAACTGCTCCTGGGTTTCCAATGCATAACAACTGTGTGAGAGAACAAAAGTTTATTGTTGTTTTAAGGCCATACTATACATTTTTAATAATCTCATTTGTAGAAGTTCTAGAGAACTGATCTCCAGATTCCTTAAATTGAGTTTGTTTGTTTGTTTGTTTTGGTGCTGGGGATGGAACCCAGGGGCATTCTACAACTCCAGCCCTATTTTATTTTTTATTTGGAAACAGAGTCTCACTAAGTTGCTCAGAGTCTCCCTAAATTGCTGAGGCTGGCTTTGAATCTGCGATCCTCCTGTCTATCTCTAAAGCACTAGGATTACACGTGCGCACTACCACGCCAAGCAAATTGGGAAATTTGAAAGAGAAGTGGAAGAGCAGCAATGATTGTCGGCACAAACCAGACCTAACCTGGCAGATTTGTAAATGTGAGTACTGAGATATAATTTCACTTTTTGAAGAAAAGACTTTTTTTTTGGTGGTACTAGGGATTGAACCCAGGACTACTCTACCTCAAAGCTACACCCCCAGTCCTATTTTTTAAATTTTATTTTGAAACAGGGTCTCACTAGGTTGATCAGAATTTCACTACTTTGCTGAGGCTGTCCTCAAACCTGCAATCCTCCTGTCTCAGCCTCCCAAGTACTGGGATTACAGGCATGAGCCACCACACTCAGCTAGACTTTTCTCTTTTTTTTTTTTGTGGTCCTGGGGATTGAACCCAGAAGCATCCTACCGCTGAGCTACAACCCCAGCCCTATTTTTTATTTTTATTTTGAAACAGGGTCTTGCTAGGTTGATGAGTCTCACAACTTGCTGAGGCTGTCCTCAAACCTGCGATCCTCCTGTCTCAGCCTCCCAAGTATTGGGATTACAGGTGTATGCCTCCATGCCTAGCTAACATTTGTTTTTTAAAATAAGAATGCTTGGAAAAATAGACTCCTGTTTGCTTCAGGTTAGAAGTGAAATTTGATCCTGTGGTAGTAATTATTCTCTCCCCATTCCATATGTTAAAAATTCTGATAATGAGGTTATTAGAAGCAGAGATAAAGATTATTTAGGAGAGAGGATAAATGAAGAGGGTTGAAATGTGATCTTGCAAGATCTCGTCTCACACAGAACACATCAGTGACAGAGGGTTTTCTCTGTCTACACATCCCACTGGGACAGAGCTAGTCTATCATTTCCTTGAAAATGATACAAAATTAAAAATAGAACAAATTTATCAAAATTAAATATCTTTGATAATAAAAACTGGAGCATCTAAAAAGAACACTTCCAAGATATTTCTTTTTTTTTTTTTGCGGTACCGGGGATTGAACGCAGGGGCGTTCTACCTCTGCGCTACACCCCCGGCTCTATTTTTTTATGCTTTATTTTTGAAACCGGGTCTCACGAAGTTGCGGAGGGCCTCACTAGGTAGAGAGAGAAAGAGAGAGAGAAGGGGGGGGGGAGAGAGAGAGAGAGAGAGAGAGAGAGAGAGAGAGAGAGAGATCGCGCGCACATGTGCGCTGAGGTTGGCCGCGAAACTGGATCCTCCGGTCTCTGCCTCCCAAAGTACTGGGATTACAAGCGTGCGCCACCACGCCCGGCCCAAGATATTTCTAATAGTTTCCCACTGTACTATTAGTCATTTAACAATTCCACTTTCAAATAAAAACAAGAAATACCAAGCTTCTCTATTATGCAATGCACCCTGATGTCTATGCTTTTTACCCATAGGATAAAGATTCTACTAATCAAAAATAACCACTTCTATAAAAATGAAGAGTAACTAAAACTCCAGCAAAAATACTCTGCAAGGTAAGCTGTTATTTTTAGCACATAAATACACTCCAAGCAGCAAAGAGCCTACCTAGTGTTCAGGTTGTGATTCCTAAATCACTCCCTGCCAAGGAGAAATGGGTGATTCCAGATTTGGGCTAGGGGAGGTTCAAGATAACCCTAGAATATCTTATTGTGTCAGAAAATAAGAAAGTGCTAAAAAAATGATGGAGGTATGTCATAAGGACAGAGGAGTTAGACATGCTAGGCAAGCACTCTACCAATGAGGTCTATCTCCAGCCCTTTAATTGAATTTTATTTATTTTGTGGGGGGAGGGTTCTGGGGATTGAACCCAGAGGCATTCTACCTCTGAGCTACATCCCCAGCCTATTTTATTTTATTTTTTTGTGGTACTGGGGATTGAACCCAGGGGCATTCTACCTCTGAGCTACACCCCCAGCCCTATTTTTTATTCTTTACTTTGAAATAGGGTCTCACTAAGTTGGAAAAGGACATATTACCTATTAAGTATTTCAGTAAAGAATCCATAACCTAAATCTAATAAAGAGAAAACATTAGACAAATCCAAAATGAGTGTTCTAGTGGGGGAAGAGGAAGCTATACTCTTTAAAAATGCTGGTCACTGCTGGTCTGGGGATGTAGTTCAATGATAAAGAGCTTGTCTAGCATGTACAAGGCCCCGGGTTAAAACCCCATTCCAAAAATAAAAGTCAATGTCATAAAAGACAAAAGCTATGGGCCCAAACACAGTGGCATATGCCTGTAATCCCAGCTACTAAGGAGGCTGAGGCAGGAAGATCACAAATTCAAGGCCAGCCTGGGCAATTTAGCAAGGCCCTGTCTCAAAATAAAATTGAAAAAAGGGCTGGAATGTAGCTCAGTGCCTGCCTCACATGTGAGGCCCTGGGTTCAATTCCAAGTACTATTAATAAAAAAAGATTAAAAATAAAAAATAAGTTCTAGATTAAAGTAAACTAAAGAGATATGACGAGTAAATATGTGACCCTATACTAGATCCTATACCAGAAGGGAAAAATACTACAATGAAAATTATTGGATCAACTGACTAAACTGCAATATGAATGGCAAATCAGATAATTTTATATCAAAGTTAAATTTACCAAAGTCAATAGCTCTTCTAGTTATATGAAAGAATATCCCCATTCTTAGGAAATACTGAAACTATTTAGGATAGAGTCATGATGTATATAACTTACACTTAAGTGAATCAGAAACAAAATTATAAATGTGAATACACATACAAACACACATACATATTAATATTTAAATATATAGAGAGAGGTGGAGACGGAGGGAGGGAGAGGGAAAAAAGGAAAGGAGGGAGGAAGAGGGATAGACAAGAAGAGAGGCAGTGGGAGAAAAGGGGGAGAGAAAGCTTATAAATGATTTAACAACATAGAAAAATGTTAGCAATAAGTGAATCTGGGTAAAGGATATAGAGGTGTTCTTTGTACTATTTTTAATTCTGTAACCTTTCTGAGAGTTTGAAATTATTTCCAAGTAAGTTTTAAAAACATTACTGTTTGCCAAGTCAATACTAAGTGTGACATATTTTCAAAATAAATACAGTAGTGAAACATAAAGTCTTAGAGATATCCTATACTTCCACTGACACTAGAATGTAAAGGCTAGGGTGGCTCATCAATACATTTACATAACAAAGGCTGTGTGTTCCAAGAACAGAACCCACTGCCTGGCAGGAGCCTGACAGAAGCTGAACCCGCTGCATGGAGTTGGTTCCAAAGTGCTCTCGGTGCTACTGTTATATATACTGTTATATACTGAGGGGACTCAGGCGTCTCTTCCAAATCCCAGGAATCAGCCCATCAATCATTACAGACTCCAGCTCTTGTTTTACTTTCTACACATCTGAGTGGGATAGGCATGTTTGTTCTTTGTAACCACAACACAGAGCACTGTTCCTGGCACATAAAAGTACTCAGTAAATATTTAATCAGTGAGCCGGGCGTGGTGGTGCACGCTTGTAATCCCAGTACTTTGGGAAGCGGAGACTGGAGGATCCGGGTTCGCGACCAGCCTCAGCTCTCTCGCTCTCTCTCTCTCTCTCTCCCTGTCTTTCTCTCTCTCTCTCTCTCCTTAGTGAGGCCCTCCGCAACTTCGTGAGACCCGGTTTCAAAATAAAGTATAAAAAATAGGGCCGGGGGCATAGCGCCCCCCCAAAAAATTAATCAATGAGAAGTCAAACTCCTTTTTACACAAGGCTGAAGCTATAATGGCTGCAATTCCTTGACCACAAAGTATAGTTCCATCTTATTCTAAAGGAAATTAGAGGTCAAGGTAAAAGAATAAATACTAAAAATAAAACTTTGGAAAATGAAGCCAAATAAAATAAAAACCTTTGCTATAAACATAAATTCAAACTACAACTAATATTCATACACTGAGAAATGGACAACCCTAGATGGACTGTATAATAAATTATAAATATTCAACTATTTTGTATCCTGAAAATACCAATGAAATAGTATAGCAGAAAAGTGCTCTCTGGACAACACAGTGTTTGTCCTCTTCTTTAAAAGAACCTGACAGTCTTCCGAGAACCAATGGAAAGCTTCACTGGATCACAATAAGCACATACTCCAGCAGACTAGGGAAAGATAGAGGATATACAGCAAGAACAACTGCTCTGGATGCTACCTGCTTCTCTCAAATATTCCCATTAACCTTCATATTGGTCATATCAGAAAGTTAGCCAACATTAATCATGAAACTTAAGCACCTTGAGTCGGGGCTATGTTCATTTACCTAACATGTTCAAGGCCCTGGGTTCGATCCCCAGCATCCAAATATTAATGATGATGATGATGATACTACTACTAATAATAATTTAAGCATCTATTAAAACTGGACAAATTGCCAATCCTAAATTGGCATATATGTACACCTACTGTAATTCAGATGTATCGTCTGGTTTTTAAAGAGGACTCAAGGAAAGATAAACTGCATTAAGGGAATGTCTACTCTTCCATTGTATTTCATGACAAAGACCAGAACCTTTGATGCAAGTCTTAGACCTCCACTGCAGTCAGGTTTGTAGAAACAGTTTCTGGGTTTTACAGAAACTTTTCTGAGTTTACTGAGTCACTTGGGTTGAACTTTTTGAAGTGGGACAAAAAGAGGTAAACAACTAATCTAATACTCACAGCTTCCCATCCATTTTTTCTTCTCAGTCCCCAGTGTAGGGAGTCTGGTTTCCCATCTGTACTGGGGGTCTGTGAAGTCAATCTGGGGCCCAGAAACGGGGCCTGCCTCTGCTGGTGCACAGACCTGAGAAGAGGTGGACCACTGTCAGGTCTGTCGGTGGCTCCTGTTACAGAAACCCTCTTTCGGCACTTATCATATTACAACAGGGACACAGATCAATGACAAATGACACCTAATTCCCTTCCTCCATGCATAGTTTAGCATTTTTCTGTTTCTGAATGAGAGATCTATATTCTTGCTTCAGTATAAAACCATTTACTAGATACATCTACCTATATAAGTAATACTATAGTCCATAGGCTTCCATTCTCTAATACCTAAAATTCACCAATGAATGGACAAATCTATTAAACTAGACAGGGTAGTTTTAGATTTGTGTCTGCAATATGCTGAGAGTAAGTCTCCCTTCACAAAAGATTAATACATGTTCTTTTAGAGTCCAGAGTCTGGATTAAAACACTGGTATAAGGAGCTGCTGGGCAGACAAAATAAAAATCTACCTGCCACTGAATCGAAATTTGCAAGTTTAAATTCTGCAACCAAATATATAAAAAATATATTAGTAATTTATAATATAAAAAGACCAGATTCTTCTTTCTTCCTTTACCGAGTACACCAAAGACCTGTAAAAATTATCAGTTGATGATTTTAAACTCCTCTGCCAAAACTAACATAGATCTGAACATGGGCCTAAGAAAATTTTCAGGACAGTTTTCACTATCATCACCACTATCTGAATTATATCCACCAAAAGGTAGGCTCAAATAATATTCTTATAAGATAAAATTAGCAATCTCTTTCCTTTTCTCTTTTCCTTTTTACCTTCCATAGTTCAATGGCCACAGGCTGATGTGGTGGGTTGTCACAGTATATATCTTCCACAGCTTTTTTCCAAAACTGCATTCGCATCAGTCCAATTGTTTTCTCAGAGACTGAGTCCTTAACCTGTAAATAGGTTTCAAAAACTTCAACAAATGCATTGTGAACAGTCCTAAAAGCCAGTATTTGTGAGGAGATTTTTTTTGAGTTAATGGAACTGTTCTATATCTCTGTGGTGGTGAATACACAACTCTACATTTTTCAGAACCTACAGAACTTTACACCACAAAGAGCAAATTTTACTGTATGTATATTTACTTATTTATTTATTTTTTTTTTTTGCGGTACCGGGGATTGAACGCAGGGGCGTTCTACCTCCGCGCTACGCCCCTGGCCCCTATTTTTTATACTTTATTTTGAGACCAGGTCTTACGAAGTTACGGAGGGCCTCACTAAGTAGAGAGAGGGAGAGAGGGAGAGAGACAGGGAGAGACAGGGAGAGAGAGAGAGACAAGGAGAGAGAAAGCGAGCGCACATGCGCGAGCTGAGGCTGGCCGCGAACCTGGATCCTCCGGTCTCCGCCTCCCAAAGTACTGGGATTACAAGAGTGCGCCACCACGCCCGGCTACTGTATGTATATTTAAATAAAGTCATTCAAGCTGAGCATGGTGGCACATGTTTGTAATCACAGCACTTGGAAGGCTGAGACAGGAGGATCACATGTTCAGGGCCAGCCTCAGCAACTTGGCAAAAGCCTGTTTCAAAATAAAAAGTACTGGGGATATAGATCAGAAGTAGAATGCTCCTGGGTTCAATCCTCAGTACCAAATACATAAATAAATAAACTAATTTATTCACTAATTTTTAAAAGAAAATGACTAGACTGTCTCCCTAACTCACTACAATTAAGGATGGCCTTCTTAGAGTCTGGCAAAAATCACCAATGCCAAGCTAAATTTAAGTGGTACAATTTGATGAGGACCATCGCCTTAAAATGTCTCCTCACAGACTGTTTATTAGTAGCAAAGGAAAAAATATTAACATGTTGACTGGGTGGCCAAACTGAACATACCACAGAGCGGCAGATGGACATTTCATACTTGCTGTGATACTCTGAATAGGACACATACCACTTGGGTGATATTAATCTAGGAATATAATCATGATAAAAAGTAAACCCGAAATGAGAACCATTCTAACATTTTTTTCAAGATGGGGGTTAACTGGGGATTCAAACCAGGCCTCACACATGCTAAGCATGTGCTCTACCACTGAATTACACTCCCTGTCCCAATTCTATTTTTAAAAGGGACAGTAGCTGGGCATGGTGGCACATGCCTATAATTCTAGGACTTGGGATGCTGAGACAGGAGGATCCCAGGTTCAAGGCCAGCCTTAGCAATTTAAGGAGACCCTCAGCAACTTGGCAAGACTCTGTCTCAAAATAAAAAAATAAAAAAGGCTGTGGGTGTAGCTCAGAGGTAGAATGCCCTTGGGTTCAATCCCCAGCAAAAAAGAAATACATACATACATATATACATATATACTAGGGCTGGGGTCTAGCTCAGAGGTAGAATGCCCCTGGGTTCAATCCCCAGTACCAAAAAAAGCGGGGGCTTTTAATCATTTATAAATTATAACGGAAGACCACAATGGGGACTATTTATGGCTAAATTGTGACTGACTTAACATGCTGATGTGTAGTTTAAACCTGAAAAAGGATGAGGTAAAAAACCATGACCTATGACTTCCAGGAATAAATCAGAGGAAAAATAGCCAGTCCAGTGAACACTGCAGATTCATGTTTGTGAACCTCAGTTGTACTTTGGTGCTATTTGCACATTCTTTTATCCATTCCTTGTTTACTTCCTATCATATTCAGCAGAGAAGCTGTGCCAAACTTCCGCTCTCTTTAAGACTGCAAACCCTCCCCTGCTCCTTCACCCTCAATATCTGACCTTTTCATTCAATTGACTGAGAAGACCAAGGTTACTGTACTTAAAACTTTTTCATTCCCACCCCACATTTCAATGTTTTTTATCAGCATATATTCTTTACATTGGAAGAATAAGAAGGATGTTCTTTCCTTTGTAATTCTTAGACAAAAGTGAGTTAGTGTGCTCTAAGGTTTGAGCTTGCTACAATAGCTTCCACTCTTCACATTAAAGTCAAAACTTCAGCGCCAGGCGTGGTGGCGCACGCTTGTAATCCCAGTACTTTGGGAGGCGGAGACTGGAGGATCCGGGTTCGCAGCCAGCCTCAGCTCGCTCTCGCTCCCACCCCCGTGTGTGTGTGTGTGTGTTTGTGTGTGTGTGTGTGTCTCTCTCTCTACCTAGTGAGGCCCTCCGCAACTTCATGAGACCCGGTTTCAAAATAAAGTATAAAAAAATAGGGCCGGGGGTGTAGCGCGGAGGTAGAACGCCCCTGCGTTCAATCCCTGGTA
>PVJS01019020.1:6476-34298 GCA_004027185.1 Glis glis | reverse complement strand
GAGAGAGAGAGAGAGAGAGAGAGAGAGAGAGAGAGAAAGAGAGGGAGAGAGAGAGAGAGAGAGAGAGAGACAGAGACAGAGAGATTGAGAGCTGAGGTTGGCCGCGAACCCGGATCCTCCGGTCTCTGCCTCCCAAAGTACTGGCATTACAAGCGTGCGCCACCACGCCCGGCTCTTCGTCTTTTTTAAAAAAATGCTATTTCTTAGTATCTACAGTATTTTATATAACTGGACCGAATTTCAGAATCCTACTAATTGTTTACAGTTTATACGATACTGCACTTAAATGCTGGTACATATCGCTTCATCGCCAATTAGATTGAAAGTGCAATCTAATTTCTGTTACACTTTAACATAGAATATCCAACATTCATCTTTTAATAATTTAATTGTTAACTTATTCAGTTCAGTTTTTGCATGGCTATTCTTTTTTTTTATTTTTTAAAATAAAGACTAGAAATCCTACAGGCATGGTGGTGCAGCCTGTAATCCCAGTACTTGGGAGGCTAAGAGAGGAAGATTGGAGGTTTGAGATGAGATCAGCCTCAGCAATTTAAGTGAGACTCTCAGCAACCTAGCAAGACTCTGTTCTAAAACAAAAAATAAAAAATGGGCTGGGGTATAGCTCAGAAGCAGAACATCCCTGGGTTCAATCCCCAATACCCTGCGCCCCCCCAAAAAGACTAGATATCCCTTTAGCAATGTTTGATAAACTTTCAGTACAGTTTCTTGAAGTCTTGGTGCTAGAGAAACTGAGAGCGCAGTCCAATATTTCTCTCTCTGTTGTCACCTCCCAACCAGAACTCGGGGAAATAGTCTTTTGAAAACCTGTCATTCTCAACAGGAAAACACCCAGCTCCTGTTCCAAAGAATCTTTAATGGTGATGATTCGGCATGACATTGCTGAGATTAGCACCTGGAAATTTGCATGTATATTTAGTACAAGCAAATTTAAAAAGCTTCCCTACTATTTTGCAAAATCAGTTCAGAGATAATTTATCTTTCTGTCTTACTAATCTCCATTTGGCTGAACAAGGCTCGCCTCAGGTAAACTGATACAAGGGAAATTTGTGACGTCATACCCATTTTTTGTTCCTTTTAAACCCCTGCCCGGGCCTGCCTGTACTCCCACGGTAGGGCTCTCCCGCCCTCGCCCTTACTGGGGCTATGACCCTTGGATTCTTGTCTGTTCAGGTGTCCTCACTGTGCCCTGAAGTCACAATGGTCACTTCCTACTCCCCCTTTCACACAAACAAAAATGAAGCCACCGGGTCCCTGTTCCCTCAGGGTTCTGACTTACTGACAAAGGTGCTGATGGGTTCAGTAAGAATCAATCAACCCTGACTGACTGTGCTCAGCCTGTGGTCTTCACACTTTTTATTGAAAAAGAAGTAGTAAACTTACGTTGAGGGAGGGTTAGTTTTGGAGCTCAGCCAGTTATGTCCTTTCTCCAAGAGTGAAGGGGGCTCCTCTCTAAGGCAGTGGTTCTCTACCTGGGGAAGCATTGGAAACCATATTGATGCTAAAACCCTATCCTCGGAGGCTTTTTTTTCCTTTATTGTACTGAGATTGAACCCAGGGCACTTTACCACTAAGATGCATCTCCAGTCATTTATTTATTTATTTTATTATTTATTTATCTATGGTACTGGGGATTGAACCCACGGGCATTCTACCTCCAAGCTACACCCCAGCCCTTTTCATTTTGAAACAGGTTCTTTCTAAGTTGCTGAGGCCCTTGCTGAGTTGCTGAGTCTGGCCTCGAACCTGTGATCCTCTTATCACAGCCTCTCAAGTACTGGGATTACAGGTGTTTACCACCATGTCCAGCCCAGACCTTTTTATTTTCTATTTTTTAGACAGGGTCTCCCTAAATTGCCAAGGCTGATCTTGAACTTGTGGTATTCCTGCCTCAGCCTCCCAAGGAACTGGGGCATGCACCATGGACAGCTGGTGGCACCTGGCCCATTCCCAGAGATTCTGATTTAATTGGTCTGGGTCTGGGCCTGGGGCTGGGCCTGGGTTTGGGGAGTTTTAAAAGCTCCCCAAACCCAGAGAAACCTCAGGGGGAAGAGTGAGGTGCATTGAAGGAATTACTGCCATCAGCTACATCTACATATGTAGAAATACCAATGTCAATCTCAGTACTCTGTATGGGGAAGGGGGGAGATGGGGAGGCGGGGGGGGCACCAAGTGCTGTGTGCATGTATGTCACTGTCAACATGATTTACATTATGACGTGAGACTATAATGCACCAATAAAAGCATGAAAAGAAAGCTCCTGGGTGTTTCTAACATGGTTCTCACTTTTATCATGCATGAGGATCACACAGAGGGTTTGCTAAAGTAGAATTACTGGAGGCCACCCCAGAGATTCTGGTTCATCAAGTCTGAGATGGGGGCCTGGTAATTTGTACTTCTAACAAGTTCTCAGGAAATACCAATGCTGCTGATCCAGGGACCACATTTTGAGAATCACTGCTCTAGGGAAAATTTGAAAACCACTGTTAGGTGAATTTTGCCTTGCTCGGGACATACTACCCTGCCCCATTCAAATACAGTGGAACTTTAGAATGATTAAAAACATTATTCTGCTTAATCATCATCAATCAGTCCATGAAGCTCCTTCCATTTTAGGGTATTTTTTTTTCTTTGTACTTTTATTTCTAATCCCTACTCCTGAATTATCTCCCACAAAAGGTACTTCCTCTAACCCTTTTGATATGTCAACCTTTATAATTATATAGAAATACAGTTTGTTAAAAATACCAACTGAAGTATCAATTCTGAGAATTAATAGTCATAGAGCATTTGCTCTGAGAAGAATTTTATTTTTTATTATTATTAATTTTTTTCTGGTCCAACAATCTTTTATTTATTTATTTATTTACTTATTTATTTATTTTCTATATTTATACTGGGTATTGAACTCAAGGGCATTTTACCTCCAAGCTAAACTCCCAGCCCTTATTACTTATTTTTTTATTCTGAAACAGGGTCTTGCTAAGTTGCTGAGACTGGCCTCAAACCTGCAATTCTGTTTCAGCTTCCCAAGTAAGGGGTTTCAGGTATGCACCACCACGCCCTGCTCAATTTTTCCTTTTAAAGCAGAAACAGAATTCGAGTAATCAGACTGCACTAGCAGGCATCAGTTAATCCAAGATACTAGCTTCCTAGTTCCCAAAACACTTGTAAAGGAAAAACCATTGGCGTGGAGAAATGGGGAGGGGGTGGAAGCAACTCATAATAACTAAGAATCCATGAGTGTGTACACCACATTCTGGGGAGAGTTTTAAGTCTGAAGTGGTTTGGGGAAACTTCAAGTCCTGAAAAGGCCCCATGCTGCTGAGATCTTCAAATACTTGATGCAGACAGACATTCCCCATATCTATGGACCACTAGTTCCAGGACTCCCTTTGGATACCAAAATCTGTAGATGCTTAGTTAGTCTCTTGTATAAGATGGAGAAGTCTTTGCATATAACATGCACATACCCTCCTATATTCTTTAGATCCTCTCTAGATTGCTTAATACAATGTAAACACTATTAAGTAGTTATATGCTGTATAGTTTAAGGAATAAGGACAAGAAAAAAGTCTGTGCATGTTCAGTACAGAGGCAATTTTCCCCCAGATAGTTTCTATCCATGGTTGGCTGGATCCATAGACACAGAACCCTTGGGTAGGGTGGGGCAACTGTATTGAAAAGTCATGTAGTCATTACTATTCAAATTAATGATATTACAAAGCCTTTTGTAATAATAATTAAGATTATCTCTTTCTGTAGTGATACTTCTTTTCTACAGAGCAGAAAATTTCTTAGAGCACATATTATCCTTGAGGATAAAACACAGTTAACCCTAATGTTATAGTGGGAAAACACAAATCACTCATAGGATCATCTTTAAAACTGGAAAAAATCATGTGGATAAAATATAAATGGTGATTTGGTTCCCACAGGGTTCCTGGGTTTAGGTGTTTTCTAATACCACTGTTTTATATAATCCACTCTGTCAGCAACATTAAGGAGATTCCGTAAGCCTTTGTGACTGGCTCTCAAGTACCAGTAAAGCAGAGTGATAAAGTGGCCTGTGCCCAAAATAAACATATCTACTGATTTTTAACTAGCCATAATATTCTGGAAGGCTGTCAGCTTTCTGATCCTTTGATAAGTGGGGAGCACAATACTGTGACTAACTCATCAACTATGGTTTGGATGTTGCTCTAGGTATCATTCTTATTTTTATAAATATTTTTATACTTAATGTATATTAACATTTAATTTGAAATAATGACATATATATGCAATTGACAAATGGCACTAATTTTAATTATGGGATAGGTGAAGTTTGCTCACCATTCAGGTAAGGACAAAACACAAATTATTGTTGTGTTTTTAGTACTTCCAAATTCTTTGCTCACAGGGACTATGAGCTATTAATCTTACTGCCTAAACCTTGGTGCATTATTATGTATAAATGTTTTATAAGTACTCTTTGCAGCTTGGTTTGGTGGCTCATGCCAGTAATCTCAGTACTTGGGATACTGAGACAGGAGGATTGCAGGTTTGAGGACAGCCTCAGCAACTTAGAGAGACTCTCAGAAACCTAGCGAGACCCTGTTTCAAAACGAAAAATAAAAAGGGCTGGAGTGTAGGTTAGGGGAACTGTTTGCATTAACTTAAACAGACCCCAATTTTAGGGATATAAGTATGAGTGTAGTGAAGACTCCTGTGTTATTCCATTCAGTGTAGAAATCTACCAGATACACATACTCTATAGGCAAATGCCTTCAGAAAACCACCTTCTCCCAACTTACAGTGAACTTTGATTTGGGAGAGACTGAATAGTACCACATGTAGTGGGAAAATATATTATTTTCTGTTTCCTTCCAATTACACAGTTGTTAACCCAACTCCAAAGTGAAGCTCTTTTGCATAATTGCTATACTTACTGATGGGCATTCAGTTTGTGATGGATTGGTGATTTGTTCATTTAAGAAATGTTTGTTCAAGAATTCACTGCATTTGAGCCTGGTGTGGGGGTGCAAGTTTGTAATCCCAGTACTTGACAGGCTGAGACAGGAGGATTGCAGGTTTGAAGCCACCTTTGCAACTTAGTTTACATGGCTCCTTTTCCAGTTTTGCTTCAAGGTCATTTAAAATTCTAATCCAGTCCTATGAATTAATAACCACTTTTTCCAATTTCTAGTATCTGTATATTTAATCATCATGTGCTCTAGTCCATCAACCACACAACAGATGCAAATGTTAAGTAGTCTCACATCCAAGACGAAACAATGCGTATTATAGTTTGGTAAGCATTATTCTGCGAACAAACTCAGTGTGAATTCCCAGCCAAACTATATTTCAAACAATTGTATAGTAGACTTTAATTTTCATGTAATTGTGTATAATACAAAACTAAGACTTGATTAATGCCAGGATATATGCTTTATTGTTTTAATCTATCAAGTCTTTTAAAGCAGAAAGTAAATGCTTGTAGATTTTGATGCCTCTGTCAAGTCAGTAGTTCTTTAGAGGCAGGTCGGCTGTAATATTTCTGTGAATGTCTACTGCTCCCATCCCATAGGATATAGGCTTACACCAGGAATGTCATATACTAATTATTAACTAATCAGCAATAAATGGATATAATTTGATCATTATAACAAAAGTTATATTGTGCACTATCTGGATTTTTCCAGTCTCTCTCTCTCTCTCTGATCTCTCCATATATATATTCTCATTATATATATATTTCTTCTCTCTCTCACTATATACATATACATATATATATATATTTAATTTTGTAAGCTACACCCCTAGTCCCTTTTTATTTTGAAACAGGGTCTTGCTAAATTGCTGAGACTGGCTTCCAACCTGAGATCCTCCTGTCTCAGCTTCTCAAGTACTGGGATTACAGGCATGTGCCATGGCCCTGTCTTCCAATTTGTGTGTGTGTGTGTGGTACTAGGGATTGAACCCAAGGGCATTCTACCTCCAGGCTACACCACCAGCCCTTTATATTTCTTATTTGGAAACAGGGTCTCACCAAGTTGCTGAGAGCCTCGCTAAGTGGCTAAGGCTGGTCTCGAACCTGCGATCCCCCTGTCTCAGCTTCCCAAGAACTGGGATTACAGGTGTACACCACCATGCCTGGACCAAACTATATATATATATATATATTTTTTTTTTTTTTTTTTGGCGGTACTGGGGATTGAACCCAGGGGATTTTACCACCGAGCTACACCCCCAGCCCTATTTTTTATTCTTTATTTTGAAACAAGGTCTCGATAAGTAGCTGAGGCTGGCCGTGATCCTCTCTGGTCTCAGCCTCCCAAGTGCTGGGATTACAAGCATGTGCCACCATGCCCGGCAGACAATATTTTTTTGATAGCTTGTTTCCAAATTTTATGGAAACTGGACACCTGTTTTTGTAAAACTTAAAACAACAAAATATTTTAACTCTCACCAGTTGGGACTGATTTTTGTTTTACTCTCTCCCTTCCCCTCCTTCGCACTTGCCCTTCCTTTGGCGGATGTTTGGTGGCCTAAGGCATTTTTGAAACCCAATTTAGGGAATGGTGAATAGGAAATATTTTTGTTTGGGTTTAGTGGCATTTATTTATCTGGTTTGCAATTACTCCCAGAGATAGCCCTAGCCTCTCCTGTGCTGTGCTGATCTGTGCCTATGAGGATGGAGCCATGATCAGGTCCTGTGGTCCCTGGTGTTGGTAGTGGAGGAGATTAAAGACTTGAGAGGTAGGGTCTTGAAGCTAGACTGTGGAAAATCTGACAGCCATATATAAAAAAAGAACTTGATAGAAGTTTGTCCCAAATTGACAATATCCTTGAAAATTTGTATGACTTCACTAATTTCAAATTATGATACTAAAAAAGTGCTAAAAGTATCAATAGTGAAAAAATTCAATTACATATGCTATAGGAAAGACTGATTATATATTCATTTTTTTCTTGATTAAGTATTACAAACTTGTCATATGAAGAGACAAAGATTATGCAGCCAGAAAAAATGTAGATCAAAGTATAATAGGGATGTGTCAGGAAGTTAATTAATAAAATATGTTCTTTTTTGGAGTTTTGATGCTTATATAGGAATTTTGAATTCTTAAAAGTATACGATTTGTTGTGCTTTTCCCATTCTAAATAAATGGGTTTAAAATTTGTTTTAAGAAGACAACTTCTAAATTGTATACATTTTAGGTTTCACCAAATGGTATTTGCCCTTAATTCCACCCATTCTCCAGTGTTGAAGGCAATCCCTTCCTCCTGATTCTCAGTAGCCTCCCTGCTGGCTGTGAGCCAGGAAGCAGGTGGCCGCAGTTGCTGCCCCAGGTATCTTGAGTTCTAGATGGAAGCCAGTCCCAGAGGCAGGTACTCAGAATGCATTGAAACCTGATCTACCTTTGGACTTGCAGTGGATAAGCTCTTACAATAAAACTAGTGCTAAAACAAAACAAAACAAAACAAAACAAAAACAAGTGAATCCTCATATTTAATTGAATAGTTGAAAATGCACACTCAGTTAAAATGTGAAGGAACACAGAAAAATAGTACCTATTTGTAAGAGATTTTCAATAGTACTATTTTTCTAAGAGATTTTCCATCTGTATTGAAACTATTCTAATCATTTCATCTTTGGTACTTTGTAACATTGAAGCTGTATGTAAGTATCAATGAGGATGTTTTAAGTTATTAATTTATTTAATTTTGTTAATTTAGTCAAAAAGCTGCTAGTTTGTTCGATGTGAAAATATAGAAAATTAGGAGTAAGAAAAAGTGAATTCATGCATACTTTCAGAAATTTTAATTTGGTGTGGTTCATTCTGGTTATTTTTCTATACATGCCCTTTTTATGAAGAACATTTTTTTTTTGGTGGTACTGGGGATTGAACACAGGGGCATTCTACTTTCGAGCTACACCTCCAGCCCTATTTTTCTTTTTTCTTTTTGCGGTACTGGGATTGAACCCAGGGGCATTCTACCTCCGAGCTACACCTCAGCCCTATTTTTTATTCTTTATTTTGAAACTGGGTCTCACTAAGTTGTGGAGGGCCTCACGAAGTAGCTGTGGCTGGCCGCGAACCCGGATCCTCCTGTCTCAGCCTCCCAAGTACTGGGATTACAAGCGTGCGCCACCACGCCCAGCTTCCAGCCCTATTTTTTATTCTTTATTTTGAAACAGGGTCTCACTAAGTTGTGGAAGGCCTCACTAAGTAGCTGAGGCTGGCCGCGAACCTGTGATCCTCCTGTCTCAGCCTCCCAAGTACTGCGATTACAAGCGTGTGCCACCACGCCCGCTTGAAGAACATTTTTTATTATACTTTGTCTACAAGTTTTATTGTTATTTTCTTTTATTCTATGTGACCCATGGGTTGAACACAGAAGGGTCCTCATATTTCACGAATTCAGGGGTCTCCTTTCGCGTTGTCGTCTGTGTGAATGGCCCCTGCTGGAGCTGCGTAATGAGCAGCCTGTGTGGCTGTGCGAGGCAGCCAGTTGTGGCTGGGTGTCTGAGCCTTCACGGTAACCTGGAGCATCTTCTTGGACCATCCGTTTAAACTATAGATTTAGAATAAAAGACAGGGCAAAGCTTTCCTGGCTTCCTTCCAGTACCTCCCTATAAACTCAATATTCATCCTTTGTGCCTTTTTCTCAGGCCGGCTTTGTCTGCCGCTGTGTCCCACAGCTCTCCCCTTACAAGGTTACACCTACACCTTTTCTTCACCTTGGGATGACTTGCTGACTCCAGTGGATGAGGAAGAGTGCTAAGTAATTAACCTCATGACTGCGTTCATGATCGCATTTCATCTTTACATAGTTTTGTATGGTTCCAATTTGACTTCCTTCTGCCAGTTTGTTTGGATTGATTTTTTTATCTGCTCATTTTCAGGAATCCATACTGTTATTATCTTTGTCCTATCTTGAGCAACAGTTAATCTTCATGATTCTAATTTTCTTCTTGTCGGAAAATGAAATATGGCTCATAGTTCTACAAAGGCACCTCGATAATAGTGAAAAGTCAAGTTACGTAATCATTTATAATGGCAAAATGTCCTACTGGTCTAATAGTAGAAATACTTACTTACTGGTAACTGCAGACGTATTTTTACACTTAATTTATAACTTTTAGTACTCTGAGTTCCTGCCAACTCCTCCTAAGCACATATTTTACCGATATAGAACGTGGGTGGATGAGGGATTACTCAGAATAACTGAACGCAGCTCTGTGCTGGTGGGGTGCACTCAGGAAGGATGGCCTGTGCAGTAAAATGTAACTCTCTCCCCCACTTTAGGATCATAAAACTTCATTTTCTAACTTTCATTTTATGCAAACAGGGCTGGCTATTCACACGAGGCTTTAGAGGAGGTGCAGCAAAAAAAGCAATTGCTTTAAAGGTTAAGCTTCCTTCCCTACAAAAGGAAAGAAAGGAAGAAGTAGAAGGGAGAGAGAGGTAGAAAAAGAGGCCCCGGTTGTTAGGAAAAGGGGCGAGAGGGGATGGAGGAAGGGCAGCAGGGCTGAGGGAAGCCCACCACGCTGGTCAGTACTATAGCTCGACAGTTTAAGAGATATTATTTACTTGAGGTAGAAAATTAAGATTTATCAGGTTTTATTTTTGTTCTAATCTAATACTTGTCTTGCAAATGGACCATTTTATGTATTAAATGCTATGGAGAGGAAGAGGAAATATTAATTATTACTTTTTGAAATCTCAGAGAACCTGGCTACCTGTCTAAATTGTATGAAAGCTCTGTAAAGATATTAGCAAATATTTCAGTAAAACATATTCTACACTATAATCTCTGCGGAGAGTACCATCAAAAGTATGTGTATCTGTAATCCAGTACTAAGAGGCTGAGACAGGAGGATTGCAAGTTTGAGATCAGCCTCAACAATTTAGCAAGACTCCCAGCAGCCTAGTGAGACACTGTTTCAAAACAAAAAATAACAAAAGGGACTGGGGGTGTAGGTCAGAGGTAGAATGTCCCTGGACTCAATCCCAAGTAACCCCTCCCCCATATACAAAGTGTATACAAAGCTGGGCTTGGTGGCGCACACCTGTAATCCCAGTCCTTGAGAGGCTGAGACATGAGGATTGCAGGTTCTTGGCAATTTAGTGAGACTGTTTCAAAATAAAAAATAAAATAGGGCTGGGGGAATAGCTCAAAGGTAGAACACCCCTGGGTCCAACCCCAGTACCACATACACAAAAACGATATATTAATCCTATTTTTCAAACAGCTGGATAGGAGCTGAAAATACCGTGGCCCTCTGTGTCACTCGTGTGTTTGAAATGTGCGGGCCATAAGAACCTCAGTGGCTCCCTAGGCTTTCTGAACCAGTGTGAAGAGCTGGTGCCCCGGCAACTCTGGGCTCTGGGACGAAGCAGGGGAGGTGCCGAAGCCACTTACCTCCGTGCAGTCTTCCCTCCTCCCGCAGCCCTGCTCCCGGAGGGGAGGGAGGGGCGGAGAGGGTCCTCCAGGAGCCGCAGCACTATCTACAGCCCACTGGGTTTCCTTTATGAACTCTTAGATGCTTTTCTAAATCCAGTAGAAATCTGACTCCCTGGCCCGATCATTATTACACTGTGGTCAGAATTTCAGCACATGAACTGGCGCTGCTGCTGGGAATTGTGAGTCACTCCTTTTAGGTTCTTCCTGGTGTCGAAGCAAGTCTCTGCAGAGGAAAAGAATGATCTGTGAGCACCCCACTGTCATCATCGCTGTCTCGACATCAACTTTCTGGGAGACCATGCAACGTCTGTGAAAAGAGCCCTTGTCACATTCCAGGAATGTCACTGTCTCGTGATGTGACCACAGCCAAGGTTACTACAGTTCCCAGAGCCACGGGTTCTTGGTTAAAATGGAAAGTGGTTCCTCGGGGTTGGCACCAACACTCACTTAAGTAGCTCATGTATGGGAAACACTATATAGATGTAGACAAAATGAAAAGTATTATTTCATAACACTGTAGACATAATAGAAAGTACATTAGATGCTTTTAATCCTCTACATTTGCAAAAGTATTTATCTATAAGATAGTGGAAAAGAAAGACTCATAAAATAGTAGATGACTATTCATTAGGTCATTTATTCACTCAAAAAAAAGTTGTTAGAACTGGGCACAGTGGCACAGACCTGTAATCCCGGTACTTGGGAGGCTGAGATAGGAGGATCACAGGTTCGAGGCCAGTCTCGCCAATTTAGTGAGACCTTCAGTAATATAGTGAGATTGTTTCAAAATAAAAACTAAAATGGGCTGGAGGTGTAGCTCAGAGGTAGAATGCCCCTGGGTTTAATCTCCAGTACCAAACAACAACAATAATTTGTTGGTCACTGTTCTATGCAAGTTTTATGAGGCACAGTGGTGCTCCACGGATAGAGAACATATATGGGGTATCCTTTAAGAGCTCATCATTTGGGCCGGGCGTGGTGGTGCACGCTTGTAATCCCAGTACTTTGGGAGGCGGAGACCGGAGGATCTGGGTTCGCGGCCAGCCTCAGCTCGCTCTCTCTCTCGCTCTCTCTCTCTCTGTCTCTCTCCCTCTCCCTCTCTCTCTCTCTCTCTCTCTCTCTCTCTCTCTACTTAGTGAGGCCCTCCGCAACTTCATGAGACCCGGTTTCAAAATAAAATATAAAAAAATAGGGCCGGGGGCGTAGTGTGGAGGTAGAACGCCCCTGGGTTCAATCCCCAGTACCGCGAAAAAAAAAAAAAGAGCTCATCATTTGGGAGGGAATACTGGACATATACACAAGCAATCCAGAATATTACAGGAGCTCTATGTAAAATGTGTACATAAAGTAATTGGTAAGGCAGTTCAAAACCGAGGATCCAGAGAAGGCTCACTGTAGGAAGGTAAAGCAAGCCCGTTGCAGCATGCTGAGTCCCCACAGGTCATTCTAGATATCTGCATAGTCAATGAGGATGCCCAGACAGAAGAGGCGGCTGAGTCAAGGGAGGGAGGCAGGAATCCTTCTACAAGGTGTGGCAGAGAAAGTAACTAGCTCAGGCGGAAGCAGTGCCCTAAGAAAGATAAGATGGAAATCATTTTGAAGACATGCCTAAGTATAACATCATCAACACTCTTAAATATAAGGCCAAAGTGTGGTCTTGGTCTTGCAGAGATATTACAATAGTACATTCCACAGAGGCCCTTAAAAAGAATAAAAATATTTTTCAAGAAAAAAATCATTTTTTTCCTGCTCACAGACTCATAGGTGGGCTATGTTCATGTAGAACTGAATTCTCTCTCAATCTGGAAAAGACCATGTAAGAATTCTTCATTTTCAATTAGGCCCAGTGGCACACACTTGTAATCCCAGTACTTGGGAGGCTGAGACAGGAGGATTGCAGGTTGGAGGCCAGCCTCAGCAATTTAGCTAGACCCTGTCTCAAAATAAAAATTAAAATAGGGCTGGGAGTGTAGCTCAGAGGTAGAACACTCCTGGTTTCAATCTCCAGTAAAACACACACACACACACACACACACACACGAATTTTTTATTTTGCATAAAAATATCAAATTTGTTAGCTCATTTGGAGCCCACACCTTCTGGAAAAGTCTTTTTTTATTTTCTGTACTAGGGATTGAACCCAGGGGGAAACAGGGTCTCACTAAGTTATTGAGGGCCTCACTATGTTGCTGAGGCTGGCCTTGAATCTGTGATCCTCCTGTTTCAGCCTCTCAAGTACTGGGATTAGAGGTGTGCGCCACCACACCGGGCTTGGAAATGTCTTAAGGCAGTAAAATATAGTGGTTGATGTTCTTGGTACTAGTCTTTTGTTTCCTGGTATCAAAAGAGGAGTTTAAAAAATTAATAACTGAGACTAAGTGATGTGTTATCTCCTTTGTCCTCCAAGTCACTGGAACTCAGACTTGAACATTTGTATCTTTCAGGTCCTAGTCAGGAAAAAACAAAACAAAACAACAAAACCAAAAATCCCCAAACCCACACCAATTATTTCAAGAGAGAATTTACCTGGGGCTTGGTTACATAGTTATTGGAGAACTGAAAGGGCAAAAAGAAGCACAGATATAGAGAGCAGATGCGGGGAGCAGCCGCCTTCCACCAGGCCTGGTGAGCCGAGCCAGGGGAGGCTGGGTGTCAGAAGCTGGGCCCTTGGGGTGGTTCAGACCTCTGTGCTGAGGAAGCTGCCTGACTGGCCCGGAGCCTCAGGACGTCAGGGCAGAGCCCAGCAGAGCTGCACTCCAGCTCCAAAGACGCCGGTGCTCTCGAGAGCCGTGGGGCTGGTTCCGAGAGAAGTGGCAACTGGAACCTTCTGCTGGAAACAACTAGAACAGCTGGGATGAAGAACTACAGCGGGGCGACACTGACGGAGATCGCACGTTCTGCCGCCCTTCTGCTAGTGTCCCCAGTTGGTGGAACCTCCAGGGCGCCGGGTGGCAATGGTGAGATGTGGCTACAGACCTAGCTTCGGCATCACCAGGCCCAACACAGAAGTTGGATTCGTACACAGCATCACATGTACAAATCCACTAGGATAACTTACTTGCTGTGGGCGCTCCTGAGATCCACACCCAAAATTCCGACTCAGAGGTTCAGAGTAGGGCCAGAAACCTCTTGAAAAGGAACCTCCAATAATTAGATGCAGGGCATTTTCAAAACTCCCTTTCAGAGATGCTGTTCTAGCCTGCCTTCCTTCCTTCCTTCCTTCCTTCCTTCCTTCCTTCCTTCCTTTCTTTTCCCTTCCTTCCTTTCTTCCTTCCTGGTACTGGGGATTGAACCCAGGGGAGTTCTAACTCTGAGCTACTCCCCCAGCCTCATTTTATTTTTTTATTTTGAAACAGGGTCTCACTAAGTTGCACAGGGTCTCACTAACTTGCTGAGGCTGGCCCCGAACCTGTGCTCCTCCTGTCTCAGCTTCCCAAGTACTGGGATTACAGGTGTGTGCCACCACGCCCAGCTTCCTGTTCTAGTTTCTTTAAGCTAAATCCCTGAATCAAGTTAGAACAAGACTGAAGTGCTTGACTCTACTAGTTTAGTTCTCTGATACAGTTCACCTTGTGAATTAATTTTTCTTAAGCTTTTCCATTAAAAAAATGTTCTCATGAAAACAACAATTGAAAATTCTGACCATTTTGATATTCAATCTTTGTTATTTCAGCATTCAGATATTATTTCTCCTGTGATTTAATACCAAGAAAAAAATCTATCTTTTTACATGAACCTGTATATTTTTCCTTATCAGAGCAAAGGAAAAAGGAGCCTTAATTTCTCTTTGTTTTGACTGCCCAGAAGCTCAGTCAGTGCGATCTCATCCAAGGCTTCTCTTTTAATCATTCTATTTTTATACTTTTTGAACAGTGAGTTGTCTCATCTTTTCTTTCTTGAAATAGGTTGGACATAAATAAACACATAATGATTAAAACTATGCCTAATATAATTTTCAAAATACTTTTAAGTCTAGTACCCTCAAGTTCCTCACTGATTAACACGAGGTCTACACGAGGCCAGAGCTAATGTCCTTCAGAGGAGATGCATGTGGGTGGCGTTTTGGGAAGGTCCTGCTTTTTCACCTGAAATGTTTCCCAACAATGTGGATCACTGATATGCCCTCCAATCCTCTGTACACTTTATAATCCATATAAAAAGCCTGTTGACAAAACTCTGCCTTTTCCATATCTAATTTATTTTTATTGTTTTACAATCATATGTCAGAAACAGGAATGACAGCAAAGTACTATTGAGTTGGCAATCAGTTAAAATTCAAGCACAGACTGATCTAGGCAGGTGAGATGACTGGGTCCTGTTTTGAGTAGGTTTATTGCAGAGGCAGACATCTGTTTGTTTGTACCCCTCTCCCACAGTAATTTATAGCCTAGAGGGATTTAATTTATAAACATCATATTGGGTATAATAACTGACAGAGCACATAAGCAGTGAAATAAGCACCCTGACCCTTTCTTTTTGTGCGGTACCGGGGATTGGACGCAGGGGCGTTCTACCTCCGCGCTACGCCCCCGGCCCTATTTTTTATACTTTATTTTGAAACCAGGTCTCACGAAGTTGCGGAGGGCCTCACTAAGGAGAGAGAGAGAGAGAGAGTGACAAGGAGAGACAGAGCGAGACAGCTGAGGCTGGCCGCGAACCCGGATCCTCCGGTCTCTGCCTCCCAAAGTACTGGGATTACAAGCGTGTGCCACCACGCCCGGCTCCCTGACCCTTTCTTTACAGTTGTTTTCTGATGATTCTGAAAAGCGATTCCATCTAATAAAGGAAATCATTTAACTACCCCCATGTCTAAGCTGGATTTTCCATTGTAGCAAATGGTATTATGGTCTGGTCCCCATTGTTCAAGAGGTAACAACTGAGAGTAAATTTATGAGCAAGTATGTTTTCCAGCTGTTATACTATTGTGCTCTTTTAACTAATACGAATACCATAACTGGGGGGGATATTCAATTTATGGATTCCGTCTCAAAGGGAAAGTGCTTCCTACTGCTCTTTCTGCCCATCCAAAGCTTGTTGTGGAAATTGTCTAATTCAGTAAGGGTGACCAAGTTCTGGCATTTGACAACACCTCGGCCTGTTTAATCTGAGTTGTCACAAAGGTTCTCTTAATTAAAATAATCTGCCGCAGGGACTATGTATTTGTATATATCATTGACTTCTCTCACTAGAATCTTTTGAGCAGAAATGTGGTGATCCCATGTATACTATGAATATAATTTCTGACTTCTTCTGCTTATGACTATGCAAATTATTCAGCCAAATTCAAATAGTAGAAGTAATAGTTGAAATTTGCATTGTAGTTTTATTATGTGTGTGTGTGGGGGGTGTATCACGGATTGAACCTAGGTGTGCTCTACCACTGAGATACATCCCCATACTTTTTTATTTTTTATTTTGAAACAGGGTCTTGCTAAGTTGCTGAAGGCCTCGCTAAGTGGCCGAGGCTGGCCTTGAACCCATAATCCTCCTGTCTCAGTCTCCCCAGTACTGGGATTACAGGCATGCGCCACCACATCTGGCTTTTATTTTTAAAAATTCGAGATAGAGTCACACTAAGTTGCTGAAGCTGGCCTCAAACTCATGATCCTCCTGTCTCATCCTCCAAAGTTCTGGGATTACAGTCTTGTCTACCACATCTGGTTGCAATATGGCTTTTGAAATGCTTTGGAGAAAATGGGATGTAAAATTCCATAAAATCAGAAAAGCATAAATATATGATTGGGATAAGGAAATCCAAGAGCCCAGTCTGGAAGCTTGGATTCAGCTTCCTATTAAGAAAAGTTTCTACCAATGAATGCAACCCCACACACAAAACACGGTGTGAGGGACCTGAGGGAAAGAGCTCGGGAGGGGAGGCAGTGACTTGGGTTCTAGCCTGGGCTCCGCCACTGAGGGAGTCTACGCCCTTGGCCGAGTCAGCACTCTCTATCAATTACTTCAAATGTAAACTCAGAAAATTGGATTCATATATTTTATAAGACTCCTATTCAACTAACAGTCTGCCCATTAAGTGCTCCACTAAATACCCAAGTACATAAATTAGCATTATCCATTTGAGGAAAAGGAGCTTTCAGATTGATGGCTGTTTGGGATCCATTTTGCACAGGGATCCTGGACATCAGGCCTGTGACAGTCAGAAAGTGGGTGAGCAAACTCAGTGTGATGGGGGTACACCTGTAATCCCAGTACTTGGGAGGCCGAGACAGGAGGATCACGGGCTCAAGGCCAGCCTCAGCAACTTAGTGAGACCCTGCTTCAGCAAGATGGATCAGAGACCTGCAAATTAAAACAGAGACTTTGCAATTACTAGAAAAGGAAAAAAGGACCAATGCTCCAACATATAGGTACTTGTAGAAACTTCCTCAATAAGACTTCCAAAGCTCAGGAAATTAAAATGGGATGACATAAATTAAAAAGCTTTTATGCAGCGAAAGAAACCATCAAGAGTCTAAGGACAGAGCGTACAGAATGGGAGAAGCTCTTTGCCAGCTACTCCTGATAGAGGACTAATATCTAGAATATACAAAAAACTTAAAGCGAAAAAAACAAATAACTCATTCAAAAAATGGGCAACTGAACTGACTCGACACTTTTCTTTCTTTTTTTTTTTTTTTGCGGTACCAGGGATTGAACGCAGGGGTGTTCTACCTCTGCGCTACGCCCCGGCCCTATTTTTTAGACTTTATTTTGAAACCGGGTCTCACGAAGTTGCGGAGGGTCTCACTAAGGAGAGAGAGAGAGAGAGAGAGAGAGAGGGAGAGAAAGAGAGAGAAAGAGAGCTGAGGCTGGCCGCGAACCCGGATCCTCCGGTCTCCGCCTCCCAAAGTACTGGGATTACAAGCGTGCGCCACCACGCCCGGCGCGACTCGACACTTTTCAAAAGAAGAAATACAAATGGCCAATAAATATATATGAGGACATGTTCAACATCATTAGCAATCAGGGAAATGCAAATCAAAACTACACTGAGATTCCATCTAATTCCAGTTAGAAGGACAATCATTTAAAAACACAAATAAGAATAAATGCTGACGAAGATGTGGGGAAATAGGAATTCTAATACACTGTTGGTGGGACTGCAGACTAGTATGACTGCTATGGAGATCAGTGTGGAGGTTTCTCTGAAGATTGGGAAAGGAACCACCATATGATCCAGTGATAGATTTCTTGGGCATCTTTCCAAAGGAATTGAAATTGGAATATTATAGTGGTACTTGCATATCCATGTTCATAGCAGCACAATTTACAGTAGCCAAATTATGGAACTAGCTTGGGTATCTGTCAATGGATGAATGGATGGTATACACACACACAGGAATTTTACTCAGCCATAAAGAAAAATAAAAACATGTCATTTGCAGGTAAGTGGATGGAACTTGAGAATATTATGCTAAGTGAAATTAGCCAGTCTCAAAAATCAAATAGATGGAAGTCAGGCATGGTGGCACACACCTGTAATACCAGTACTTGGGAGGCTGAGACAAGAGGATCATAGGTTCAAGGACAGCCTCAACAAGTAGTGAGACTCTCAGCAACCTAAAGAGACCCTGTTTCAAAATAAAAATAAAATAGGGCTGGGGGTGTAGCTTGGAGGTAGCATGCTTCTGGGTTCAATCCCCAGTACCCCCCCACAAAAACTAAAACAAATAGATGTATGTTTTCTTTATATGTGGAAATTAGACAGAAATTTGGAAACAAGGGTAACACCAGGCAGAAGAGCAGAAACTCCAATGGGTTTAGGGAAGGGAGGAGGGGGACGAAGATAAAGAACACATAATATTCTAGAGAATATTATGCTAAATGAGATTACCCAGTCACAGAAAGTGAAGGGTCATGTGTTTTCTCTCATATGTGGAAACTAAGGAGAAATTGGGATACAAGAGAGATTACAAATAAAGAAGGAGTCGGGCGTGGTGGCACACGCTTGTAATCGCAGTACTTGGGAGGCTGAGACAGGAGGGTCGGGGTTCGCGGCCAGCCTCAGCTACTTACTGAGGCCCTCTGCAACTTAGTGAGACCCTGTTTCAAAATAAAGAATACAAAATAGGGCTGGGGGTGTAGCTCGGAGTAGAATGCCCCTGGGTTCAATCCCTGGTACCACCAAAAAACAAAACAAAACAAAAACAACAACAACAACAAAAAAAAAACAAATAAAGAAGGAAAAACCCTGCCAGGCATGGTGGCGCACGCTTGTAATCCCAGTACTTGGGAGGCTGAGACCGGAGGTTCCTCGTTCTCGGCCAGCCTCAGCTTTAGTGAGGCTCTCAGCAGCTTAGTGAGACCCTGTTTCAAAATAAAGAATAAAAAATAGGGCCGGGGGTGTAGCTTGGAGGTAGAATGCCCCTGGGTTCAATCCCTGGTACTGCAAATAAAATAAAATAAAATAAAATAAATACAAAAGAAGGAAAAACCCCAGTGGAGTGATGAAGGGGATCTAGGGGAAGGGGGAGGGGAGAGACTTGATGAAGGAAACACTTTCATTGACACTATGTACATATATGAAATTATCAATGCCAAGCTCAATATCATGTATGGGGAAAGGGAGGGAGTGGGGGGGGAGCTGGGGGTAGCTCACTGAGTGCTGGGTGCATGTATGTCCCTATCACTCTGAACTACATTATGATGTGAGACTACAAAACATCAATACAAGTATATTAAAAAGTAAAAAATCAATCAATCAATAAAAATTAAAAGGGCTAGGGGTGTAGCCCAGAGGTAGAAGGCCCTTGGGTTCAATACCCAGTACCGCCCCCCCAAAAAAAAGAAGAGAGAGAGAGAGAGAACACATAAGTCCAATTGTTAATGAGTTACTGTAGGGGAAGCAAAGAAGGGGTATCATATCTGTTTATTTTGCAATTTATACAGGCCAAAGAATAGTTTATAAATTATATGTTATCTGTTTCCAAGCTATGCTCCTTTAGGAAATAAATAATTTTGCTCGTTAATGGTGATATTTATAAAACTTAGTTATGGCATTTAGCTATCATTTACCCCTTTTAAAGGTGTTGTTTATGTATTTCTGTTTTGATGCAATTAGCTACTTTGGTTTATTCCTACACAAAAGGATATTTCCTCTTCCTGATGCTATGTGAGCTTCTAAAAGAATTAGATTGGGGAAAAGAGTAGAATGAGACTTGATTTTTTTTTTTTTTTTGCGGTACTGGGGATGGAACCCAGGGGCATTCTACCTCCATGCTACACCCCCAGCCCTATTTTTTATTCTTCATTTTGAAACAGGGTCTCACTAAGTTGCGGAGGCCTCACTAAGTAGCTGAGGCTGGCTGTGAACCCAGAACCTCTGGTCTCAGCCTCCCAAGGACTGGGATTACAAGCGTGTACCACCACGCCTGGCTGAGACTTGATTTTTTTAAAATGATGTTGACTCATTTTATGTTAGAATATGAGAAGTCAGACATTGTTTTTTCTGCACCATTAAAAATTATTTGCTATTTTTCTTTTCTTGCTCAGTTTTAAAATCGATTCTCATATAGTGTATTCCCTATGACATACGATCTAACTAAATCGTCCCTTTACCTCCTGTTTACAAGGCAGAAACTCAAAAAGAATAGTAACCTTGTCACAAGGTATATTGACAAAGCTATAATAAACACAGACCACAGGTTTATTAATGTGAACATTTATACGAAAATATTTTTCAGGTGTCTATTTTTGCCTTTAGTGCTTACTGTTTTTCCTAGTTCTTAGAAATATTAATTGACAAATTTCTTGAAGGCTGAGGCCAACATGTCTTAACATCTACAAACAAGAATCACATAAGCATCCTATGGAAAAATACTTCCAGTTATAAAATCAAGGAAGACTGAAGATAAAAAGAGAATACACTCAGAAAGGAGAGAAGAGTATCGGTGCACATTCAGAGTATAATGACATAAGAGGCCCGGTGGTTAATTTTTGTTCAACAACTATGAAGTTACTTGCAGATTGAACTGTAGTTTTAAAATACATTGGATTCCGATGTTAAGACTCTCCCACAGATTACAGGTGGATGACCTTCAACCATCTCACAGGTCTATACAGTTACAGGGTAGAAAGGATTGTCCACTGAATCTTAATGTGTAGAATGTTTATTTTAAGTCTATTTTTCACCGTGAAGTATAGTCATAAATGTCTTCAATCTGAATGGGATGTACCTTAATGAGATATTTATGATTGATTTTTAGGGGCTAATAATCTATTTAATAATCTATCTAAATTTTCTCATTTGTTTGTTTATCCATAGAATGTTTGTGTGATTCTTGTTAGTAGATGTTAAGACATGTTGGCCTCAGCCTTCAGGAGATTTGTCAATTAATATTGCTAAGGAGTAGGAAAAAATAGTAAACACTAAAAGCAAAAATAGACACCTGAAAAATATTTTTGTATAAATTTTCACATGAATAGTTTTAACATTGATTTAGAACTGTCACACATGAATTGCTTAGTCGCTTAATGGATTTTAGTAGACTGACCTGTATTTCATTTTCATGGCCTACGTTTTAATTCAATTGAGTCATCTAATGGGCGGTAATTGAATCACAAAGCAGGAAACAGATTCGTGCCAAGGGGACAAACGTGGCCAATGAAGGATATCTTCACTGTGTTAGTGGAAAGTCAGTTCTGGTAAATCCATCAGTTAGTTTACTATTAGTGTTTCTTTCAGCTGGTGAGCAAGGGCCCAGTCCAGGTTCAGGGCTCCCACCTGCAATTGTGAAATCCAAACACTTATGAAAAGAGGAAGTATTTTCGAAACTCAAAACTTAGCCTGACCTGAGCTTATTTGTAGTGAAACTGAACGGACTTGTGGCTTTTTTAGTCTTTATTTGTCCCACATGGTGTGAATATTCATATGGTTCACTACAGAAATATTAGTGCATTTGATAATGGCTCTGCTGGCCAGATCCTACCGAAAATATGTAATAATGTATGGTATGTGCGTCATGCTTTCTTTCTAAAATCTGAAAGATACGGAATTCCAAAACATATTGGTCTTCAATAGTACCTTTTCATCGTGCGTGGTTGTGCACACCTGTATTCTCAGTACTTGGGAGGCTGAAACAGGAGGATCGCAGGTTTGAGGACAGCTCAGAAAGTAGTGAAACTCTCATAAACCTAGTGAGACCCTGTTTCAAAATGAAAAATAAAATAGGGCTGGGGGTGTAGCTCAGAGGTAGAATGCCCCTGGGCTCAATCCCCAGTACCACACACACACACACAAAATAGTATATTTTCTTTGAACTGAAATTGCCTAATGTGTATTATTGATATTGAATCCTTTTCTATCTTTTCTGCAACTTTCCAGTTGCATTAATACATTATTGTTGCAAACACAAAAATTAAAGACGAAATCCTGCCCTCATCCTCTGCTATTATCACACTGTGGAGGCCCAATGGCTTGCCAGAAAGAGTCTTCCTATAGAATTATAAGAGACTAGAATCAAATCCTGCTTGGAAAAGGTATTTAACACCTCTGAACATTACATTTCTTCATCTGCAAAATTCTGAAACTGATACTATATCCTCTCCTTTTTGTTTTATTGTTTTCAGTTATTTTGTCTCAGCCTCAAAAATGTATGAAACCTGGTTATGTAGATTGTGGTCCTTATCCTTGACCTCTGTTGGATTTCATTGCTCATCCTTTCTTTGTCATGGAGGCACTCAAAAAGCTAATTTTATATTTAGCAACTGTAAAATAAATTTATTTATTTATTTGTGGTACTGGGGATTGACCCCAGAGGCATTCTACCTCCAAGCTACACCCCAGCCCTATTTTTTATTCTTTGTTTTGAAACAGGGTCTCAGTAAGTTGTGGAGGGCCTAAGTAGCTGAGGCTGGCCGCGAACCCAGATCCGCCTGTCTCAGCCTCCTAAGTGCTGGGATTACAAGTGTGCCCCACCACGCCCAGCTCATAGAAACTGTAAAATTTATGCTTGCCTTTTCTGCCAGGATCTTAAAGATACTTAGTGTGTGAATTTAGATACAAGTAGGCAGAAGAGTAAATAAAACCAACAGAACTGATACTGTGGGAAAGTAAAATAGCAATTTAAGATGTGCTCAGGCAGTAGAAGAGTTATGGAAAAGATGATGACACTACTTACCAAAATTGTTAATTTCGTCTATAGTGCTATTGTTATTAATTGAGGTTACCATTGGGACATGCTTCAGCATTCAAAGGATTTTGCTTTCTATAAACCCATGCATACCTTAATTTTCCATTTTAAATTTCTCATTAAGCCAGGCGTGGTGGCGCATGCTTGTAATCCCAGTACTTGGGAGGCTGAGACTGGAGGATTGCAGGTTCGCAGCCAGTCTCAGCTACTTAGTGAGGCCCTCTGCAATTTAGTGAGACCCTGTTTCAAATAAAGAATAAAAAATAGGGCGGGGGTATGGCTTGGAGGTAGAATGTCCCTGGGTTCCATCCTTGGTACCCCCCCCACACACACACACTCACACACACAATTCTCATTAAAATTCAGAGTCCTTCAGACTGAGAACATTAGATGTAAGAGAATATGTGGTTACCATGGGGATTAGGAGCTATTCCAGGTCTGCTTGCCCTCTTTATTGCAGGTAATTTATTCTAATAACATCCAGAGTTGCTTCCCAGGAGACAGCCTATCCTCTGAAGGGTGTCTTTATAATTCTTTTTTAAATATACTTTTATTGGTGCATTATAATCACACATAATAATGAAGTTCAGAGTGATGGGGACATGCATGCACACAGCACTTGGTGAGCGCCCCCATCCCACCCCACTCTCTCCCCTTCCCCGGACATGATATTGAGATTGGCACTAATAATTTCATATATGTACATATCATCAATTGAAGTGTTTCTTCATCTTTAATTCTTTAATGCCACTGGTCTGAAAGGTAAAACTTTCCAGATACATTTTATTAGTTGCAATATTTAGCCCATAATATTTTCCTTGAATAATAATAATAATAATAATAATAATAAACATTATTTGTTGCATGCTTACTACATGCTGGCACAGGATCACATTTAGTTTTCAAAACCTTTTTTTGGTGGCAGTGCTATCAATTGGGTAGTGCTATCAATATCAGAAAGAGGATTAAATATTCCAAGCAACAGCTTCTGTCAGATAGTTTATTTCTCTTTCTCGTTCAAGAAGTCCAGAAGACTCAGTCCAGGGTTAATATGACAGGGTAGTAGGGACTGAATATCTTCCCAATACCTCTGGCATATATACCTTTCATTCCCAAGGTTACCTCATAGACAGTTGAGGCTGTTGGTGCCCCTGCCATCAAGTCCATATTCCAGATGGAGAAAGGGGAAGAGGGAAGAAGTCACCTTCCCTTCAAGTACACTGCCCGGAGGCACCCACCATGTTCACATATATCCCAGATTCAGGTAGATGGCCACATGTAGCCCAGTCATCTAAGATTCTATTACTATGGAAGAAGGGGAGAATGGGTACTGAAAGACAGCTAGCAGTCTGCTCAGTTTGAGTGCTACTATCATTTCTACCTTATTATTATTATTATTATTTTTAGATTTTTGTTTTTGCAGCACTGGGGATTGAACCCAGGGGCATTCTGCCTCTGAGCTACACCCCCAGTCCTATTTTTTATTCTTTATTTTGAAACAGGGTCTCACTAAATTGCAGAGGGCCTCACTAAGTGGCTGAGGCTGGCCTCGAACCCGGATCCTCTCAGCCTCCCAAGTACTGGGATTACAAGCGTGTGCCACCACGCCCGGCATTTCCACCTTATAAATGGAGAAATTGAGTCATAAAAGATTAAATTGATTTACTAACAGCTTGGAGAAGGATTCACATCCAGGTCAGTCAAACTCAAGTGCTCTTAAGCTTTACTTTGAAGTACTTCTACCTTAAAACAGTTATTTGACTTTCTTCTGTCTCATCTACTAAATTAGCATAAAGAAAACCTTTCTAGTTGCTCGGTCAATCTATGGGAACAATGGCGCCCTTTCTTCTACAGGCGCTCTTGGCAGAGGAGGTCCTGCTGGTATCGACTTGTGCACTGAAGCCTTTACTTTTGCTGACCTTTTGCATTGGCCGACTCAGAACTTGTGGCAGGTTTAGAAGGGCGGCTGCCAGAGAGAACAGCCTTATTTTCAGTCTCCCACGTGTGCGGGGTTGCAACGGGTTTACGCTTCATTAAAATATGCTTTGTTGGCCCATGGATGGTTTAGTTTTTAAACAAGGTAAAGAAACAAGGTTTTCAGCAGGACCAATAAGAATAAATAGAAAAGAAAGATTTACTCTAGGAACAACCATAGTAACATTAGGCATGTTTTTCTCCTAAAGCTATATTTTTAAGGTAATGAGAGCACATCTTAGAATAAATCAGGGTATACTACTTCTAAGTTACTTGAAAATTATTTTAGTTGTTAACCTGTGATTCTCTAATATCTTACTTGAGTAAAAATCCACACTGTCGAACACATTATAGACGTTACTTCCTTTCATTCCTTCCTTCTTCCTTTCTGTTCCACAAAGTGTATTTTGTTATTCTTTTCCTTAGCTTCTGTTTCGTTCAGTTTTTCTCTCTGCATAGCTCTTGAGGGTTTTTAACCTTTCACATGCCTGCCTAGCTTTTTGCTTTCCAACCACAAGAGAAAAAACGTGGAAGTGAATGAATAACAACAAAAAGTAAATATCTCGCTTTACACCTGTTTACATAGGTTGTTATGTTGCTTAAAACTCTCAACATTTCAAGAAACCTCTGTACATTTATTAGTATTCTTTGTACATGTGATTAAGATAAATGAGACATATCAGTTATTCAACAAACACTTAACTATCCACAGTAATTTTTGGGACACTGAATGGCTAATGGCAAGGTTTAATGATTTGAGGGTTTGTTTGGAAGTCAATGGACATTTCCACCGCTGTGACAATGTCCAGGAAAAGTACTTCAAAAGGAAGAATTGTGCTGGGTATAGTGGTGTATGCCTATTGTCCCAGTACTTGGGAGGCTGAGACAGGAGGATTGCAGGGTTGAGGACAATCTCAACAACTGAGACTGTCTCCACCACTGAGACAGGAGGATTGCAGGGTTGAGGACAGTCTCAATAACTCAGAGAGAACCTCAGCAACTGAGCGAGACCCTGATTTAAAACATTGATGTTTTGAGTAATTTTTAAACCAAACAAAGTATTGTATAACATATGTGCTTTGTTTTCTTGGATGGTTTAACTGAGGGGAACACCAATCATGTTCTTCTCTCTTGATAAAGTTATTCATTTGTTAAGAAAAAAAAAATAGTTTGGGGTGAAGCTCAGAGGTAGAATGTCCCTGGGTTCAATCCACAGTACCAAAAAAAAAAAAAAAAGAAACATGACAAGAAATCAGAAGGAACAGTGATCAGAGACAGATAAAGGGTTAGCATATGCAGAGATGTCTACTTATTTGGTGTGCCTCTTTAGTTCTTTGCAAGCATTAAGCAAGAGTAGGATGTGGGACAAAATGATGTAGGCAGAAGAACACAAAAGATCAGTCTTTAATAGATCTCCTAAGAATCTCTTAATTTATTATTAACTTATGTTTAAATAAGTAATAGATAATACATATGCTTATTAAAAATTTTAAAGCTCCCTTAAAATAAATGTAAAAATCTCCATTTTTCTAATGATTATTTGCCAGGAGCATCTTCAGAGTTTTCCAATCATACTACTTTATTTAAATAAGCAGCAGGCAAAGAATAGAATTCAAGAATTGTGAACATTATAGCCGGGAGGTCCAAAGCATAGACAGTGGAGACAGATGACATAGGTATGTGTGCTGTTGGCCTGTGTAAACTTGAGAGCTTCTCGTAACCACGTGGGGCCTCGGTTCTTCTGGCAGCGTCTGGAGACGTGCTGGAGACGTGCTGAGCACGTCACAGGGATTGTCTCACTTAACCTTTGCAGCAAGGCTCTACAGCAGGCACTGCTGTTTATCCAAGTCAAAGTGGAGAAAGTTGTGCTAAAAAGCCGAAGTTATTCACTCAGCTAGCAAGAGTGGAACTGAGGAATAATTGTCCTACTTAATTTATACATTGGTCAGGAGAACGAAATGAGAAAGATGAGTTTAAGAATTTTAGCACAGTGCTTTGCACATAATAGATATTAATGACTAATTTCAAGTGGATTCTCAGAGAGTGCCTTGGAGGATTTGACAATACTACCTGGGCATTTGAAACTTTCCCCCAGACTTTTCAGTTTACTTAGATGTCTTGGGTAGTAGACCCTAAATATAATATTTTAGCACTTTTTCTGAAGTATAGCTTATTATTCTATGGTTTTGAACTTATCCCTGAGAATCAAGATTGCAAAATATTTTTACTATAATATTTGATTTTTTGTGCTTTTTCCTGAAAGATTTCTCTGAATCTGCAGATACGGAAGTATGCACATTGGGTTTTGCTACTATTTATGTTACATATTTTAGAGCTTCAAAGTCCACATATCATTTATGATATTCTTGGCTGCAAGTAATAAAAAAAAATAAAACTGGTAAGCCTGTAAGGAAGCCTATTTTGTGAAGCAGCAAGGAGAGCGGACGCGGTTCTGCGCCTGGACTGGCTCTGCCGGGCGCAGGATGCGGAGCTTCTCACCTCTGCCTCCCTGGCTCAGTGTGGTGACTTCGGCCCCAGCGCCTCCTTCACTGGGGCAAGATGGCTGCTGCCTACCCTGACCTGCATGAAGATCTGAAAAGAGGGCCACTTCCTTCACACTCCACCTTTTCTTGGGGAGTAACTCCTTGCCCCGCAGTCCTCATCAGAATTAGTTGCATTGGCCACAATTGCTTCTCATGCCCTGGAATACATCACTGATTTTGCAAAGGGTATGAGACCATAAATATTGGCTTAAATCATTGAGATTGATTTTCCTGGGACTCGAGAGGCATCCATGTTCCTTTTGTTTCCTTGTTTTGGTACTGGAGATTGAACCCAGGGGGGAATTCTATCTCTGAGTTAGACCCCCAGCACTATTTAAAAAAAAAACAGGGTCTTGCTAAGTTGCTGAGGGTCTCACTAAGTTGCTGAGGCAAGTCTCGAACCTGCCATCTTCCTGTCTCATCCTCCCAAATACTGGGATTACAGGTGTGCGCTGCCATGCCCGGCTCAAAGTTTAGTTTGTTGAATGTAAATAATCAAATGTTGGAAGATGTATCATCAATGAGTGCCTAAGAATCTGGAATTCAGGCCGGGCGTGGTGGCGCATGCTTGTAATCCCAGTACTTGGGAGGCTGAGACCAGAGGATCAGGGTTTGCGGCCAGCCTCAGCTATTTAGTGAAGCCCTCCGCAACTTCGTGAGACCCAGTTTCAAAATAAAGGATAAAAAAAATAGGGCCGGGG
>PVJS01019019.1:0-34196 GCA_004027185.1 Glis glis | reverse complement strand
TTTCTTTTTTTTTTTTTTTTTTGTGGTACTGGGAATTTAATCTAGGAGCATTCTACCTCTGAGCTACTATACCCCAGACCTGTTTTATTCTTTTATTTTGAAACAGGGTCTTGCTAAGTAGCCGAGGCTGGCTGCGAACTTGCGATCCTCCTCTCTGCCTCCCAAGTACTGGGATTACAAGCATGCGCCACCACGCCAGGCTAAGCTTTGGGAAAAGAAGTTTCAACCTATTTTGCCTGCATACAGAAATGTATCTTTAGATTAAAAAAAATTAGTAACTGTTGCTAACATCATATAAAACAGTGACTTCCAGATGTTTTTAAAAGAAAATTGCATTTAAACAGAAAAACAAAGCATAAAGGACATTCTCATATAATTCCTGAATAGACAGACCTCATATTAGTCAAGGTTACTCAGAGAAAGAGAACCATTAGTATTTATGGATATATCTGTCTATCAGAGTGGAATTTATTTTAAGGAATTGGGTCATATGGTTTTGGAGACTGGCAAATTTGAAATTTGCAGAATCAAATTTTGATCATGCTGCAACTTGAGTTTGAAAGAAGTTGCTGGTAGAATTCCATCTTCCTTGGGGAAGGACAGTGTTTTTCTGTTTAAGGCCATCAACTTATCGGATGAGAATCGCCAACATTATAGAGGATAATTTGCTGTATTAGAAGTTAGCTGGCTTAAATGTTAATTTCATCAAAAAGATACTTTCATAGAAACATCTAGAATAATATGTGACTAAATATCTGGTTACTATGACTTTAGCCAAGATGGCACATAAAATCAAATATCACAGTACTCTAAAATGAGCAACTTTAGCATTGTACAAAGTGGGTTGAATTGTGTTTATTTTCCTCATTTTTTATGGTGGTGAAACTTCATGACCTCACTGGCCCACTAACAGGTGCGTGGGAATCACTAATACTATGAAGACTGGGATGGTGGCATTGCAGTGTCTCACCTTACCATGTGCAGAGCTGTCTTCAAGGGTACACAACCTGGGCAGCCCCACAGGGCTGTGTGCTTAGGAACCCACAAACTTTTATTGCTCTATTAGAGTCAACTTGAAATTCTTAATGTCTGAATCAGGAGACCTCATTTTAACCTTGTACTGGGCTGCCAAATTATACCATGAGTGCTGTCCATGTATTTAGCAATTAGGCACAGGTATTTACTCAGTCAATAGTCACTTCTGCATGCTGGGCTCAGAGCTGGGTGCAGGGGATACCACAGTGAGACTTGGTCCTCTTAGGAGCTGACAGCTGACGGTTCTTGTCCCTCAAGTCTTCCCAGGGTTGGGAGAAATGATTTAATTCTTCTTCTGAAGCACTCAGAAGGGATGAAGTATGTAGGGTAGACTGGCTACATTTTTGTAAAATTAACTTTGTGTTTGTTGTTGCCCCAACAGGTGGAAGAGTCTCCCCAGGTGTCTTCTAGATTTCAGAACTTGAGACTAAACAAGTTAATCCCCAAGCAACTTTTCAAACCCACAGACAACCAAGAATCTTAATTTTACTTCAGATTGCTCAGAATAATTACCTTTTTTTCCTCTTCAAGACAGAATGAACATTTTACCTTTGAAGTTTCAAGATAAAAGAGGATGCCTATGCTTTCAGCTGCTGTTTTAAATTCATTTTAGCCCATGTTTTAAATTCACTTAATCAAAGGAAGCATTAATGATTTCAACCTCTGTCATCATGAGAACTGAGAGCACTGGACATAAATGAGGGGAAAAGATAGTATATTTATTTTTTAAAAAAACCCTTTATTTAAAAAAAACCCTGTATTTTTAAAAATGCTTTATTTCTTAGTGTAATGCCTTACTAACTCCGTGATCATTGTTGGGTTATCTTTGCCAATGGGTTGAAATGTGGCAAAGATAAACTGTAATTGCATCTATTGATGTTATTGACGCACATTCAAGGATGTCATCATGTCTTCTGCAAAATGATTATTTCTGGCATCACTGCTGCTCAGGCCCAGCACACCTGGGACTTTTCCTGGAAGTGCCTTCTGAGTTGGGAGCACATTGTTTTGAATATATCTCAGGAAAACTTCTCTTCGTGCAATTTGATTTTCAAAATCTTATTGTTAAGTGGTGCTATGGTTTGAATGTGTCTTCCAAATATCATGTGTTGGAATCTTCATCCCCATGCAACAGTGTTGGGAGGTGGGGTCTGATGGGAGGTGTCCTGGTCACGAGTGGGTTAGTTATTGTGGGAATGGGTTCCTGGTAAAAAGCGAGTTCAGCCCACTCATGCTATTGAGTAGTTCTCTTGTCTGTCCGCCTTTTACCATGAGGTGACAAAGCAAGAAGGCCCTCAGCAGATACCAGTCCCTTGATACAGGTATATCTAGTTTTATTGTACTTTCCCTTATTGTGTTTCTCAGATACTTTGTTATTTACAAACTGCAGTATTGTGGCAACCCTGCGTGGAGCAAGTGTATTTGCATCATTTTCCCAACAGTTTAGATGGCAATTTTTAGCAATGAAGTATTTTCTAATTAAGGTATGTACATTTTTTAGATATAATAATATTGCACACTTAATAGATTATAAATATAGTATAAACAGAACTTTTCTATGCATGGAAACCAAAAGGTCCGTGTGACTTGTTTTATTGCAATATTTACTTTCTTGCAGCAAACTGCAAGTGAATCTGCAGTATCTCTGAGATATGCCTGTATTGTACTTCCCAGCCTCCAGAAAAAATAAATTTAGTTTTTTAATAAATTATCCAGTCTGTGGTATTCTTTTATGGCAACACAAAATAGACTAAGACCAATGATTTTCTTTTTTTTGTTTCAGTACTGGGGATTGAACCCAGGGGCATTCTACCTCCGAGCTACACCCCCAGCCTGATTTTTTTATTTTTTATTTTGAAACAGGGTCTCGCTAAGTTGCGGAGGGCCTCACTAAGTAGCTGAGGCTGGCCGCAAACCCGGATCCTCTCCAGTCTCAGCCTCCTAAGTACTGGGATTACAAGCATGCACCACCATGCCCGGCTCAATGATTTTTTTTTTTTTTTACAAACAGTTAAGAGGAAAAATGTACTTGTTATCCCAATGTTTTTAATAGCTTTGTTGAGATATAATTTACATACAATTCGCCCATTTAAAGTGTACAACTCAGTAACTTGTAATATATTCATAGAGTTGCGCAACTGTCATCACAATCAATTTTAGAACATTTTTATTTATATCCCCTAGTTTTTAGTCACCTTTTTTGTCTCTGTGACCAGAATACCCAACAAGAACAACTTACGGGAGGAAAGGTTTGTTTGGGCTCACTGGTTTGGAGGTTCGGTCCATAGTCGGCTGGCTCCAAGGCAGAAATCATGGCGGGGTGCATGACAGCGAAAAGTTGCTCTCAGCTCATGGTGTCCAGGAGCAGAAAGAGCAAGAGGAGGAGGCCAGGGACATACATAGTCCCAAGGCCACATCCCCGGTGACTCACCTCTTCTAGCCATGCCCCACCTCTAAACCTTGCTGCATTGGGAACATACTTTCAACACATGAGCTTTCGAGGGACATTCCAGACCCAAACATAACACCCCTCCCCAAATACCACACCCCATTAGCCATATCCACTGATCCACTGTAGACCTGGGCAACCACAAGTATACTTTGTCTCTATAGATGTGCCCATTTTGGACATTTCCTATAAATGGAATTATACAATATGTGGTCCTTCGTTACTTTTTTTGACTAGCATAATGTTTTCAGATTTCATCCTTGTTGTATCAGTGCTTCATCTCATTGATTGCCAAATAATACTTCACTGTATGGATATAGCTCATTGAATTTATCCATTGATTATCGATAGACATTTGGGTGTTTTCCACTCTTTGGCTATTATGACTAATGCTGCTCTGGATATTCATGTACAAATGTTTGTGTGGATGTATGTATGTATGTCTTTGGGGTATATAACCAGGGGCAGAACTGCTGGGTTAGATGGAAACTCCATGTTTAACCTTTCAAGGAGCTGTTCTATTTTATATTCTCACCAGCAGTATGAGAGTTTTAATTTCTCCATCTTCTCTCCAACATTTGTAACTACCTGACATTCCCTCCCACCCCCAGTGCTGGAGATCAAACCCAGGGCCTCGTGCGTGCTGAACAAGTGCTCTGCCACTGAGCTCTATCTCCAGTCCAAGTTTTACTTTATGGTGTTCTTTGAAGTACACTTGTAATTCTGATGATGTCAGAGCATCTGTTTTGTTGTTATTGATTGTACTTTTGGTGTTATAGTCAAGAAGCCATTGCCTATCCAAAGTCATGAGGATTTACTTCTACTTTTTGTTCTAAGCATGTAATAGTTTTAGCTCTTACATTTAGATCTTTGATTAGTCTTAATTTTTGTATATGGTGTGAGGTGTGTGTGTGGGGGGGTCCGATTTCATTCTTTTGCATGTGGATAACCAATTATTCCAGCTCCGTATTTTGAAGAGATTTCCCTATTGAATTGTCTTGGTATCCTTGTAAAAAATCAATTGAATATAAATGTGAGAACTTATTTATGCAGTATCACACGGACTTCTATACTATGGCTTGTAAATTTTGAAATCAAGAAGCATGAGTCCTCTAACTTTGCTATTCTTTTTCAAAATTGCTTAGCTGTTCTAGGTCTCTTGCATTTCCATAGCCATTTTAGGAACCACTGTTAGTTTTTTGCAAAGAAGCCAGCTGGGATTTTGAAGGGGGAATGATATAGATCTGGTATTTCCATTTAACAATATTACATCTTAGGATTCATGAAGATGGGATATCCTTCCATTTACTTAGGTCTTCTTTCATTTCATTGCAGTTTTCAGAGTAAAAAAATCCAAAGTAATTTAATGTTTTTGAGTCTATTAAAAATGGGATTGTTTTCATAATTTGTTTTTGGTTTGTTCATTGCTACTATACAGAAACACAATTGATTTTTATATATTGATCTTGTATCCTCCAACCTTGCTGAATTGTTAACATCAGTAGGATTTTAGTGGATTTCTTTGGATTTTCTACATGAGACTATCTCAGCTGCAATTAGAAATAGTTTTAATTCTTCTTTTCCAATCTGGAAGAATTTTATTTCATTTTCTTGCCTTAATACCCTGGCTAGAACCTCTAATATACTGTTGAATAAAAGTGGCAAGAGTGTACATCCTTGTTGTGTCCTATTTTAGGGCACAGTAGGCAGCTTTCCATCACTATAATGAAATACCAGAGACAATTACTTACAAAAGGAAATGATTTACTTTGTCTTATATTTCTGGGATTCTAGTCCAAGACTGAATGGCCCCATTCCTTTGTGTCTCTAGCAAGGGTAGCACATCATGATGGAAGTCCATAGCAGAGCAAACTGATCACTGCATGAGCCAGGAAACAAAAAAGAGTGAGTAACTGGACAGGCCAGGGTGCTATCGTCCCCTTCAAGAGCACACATTCAGTGACCTAAAGACCTCCACAGGCCTCATCTCCTAAGTCTATAGCACTTCTCAATAGCACCACCCTGGAGACCAAGACTTGAACACATGGGCCTTTGGGGGGCCACTCAATATTCGAACTATAGCATAGGAGAAAGGACTAAATCTTTTAGTACTAACTGTGGTGTCAGCTGTGGGATTTTTCATTGAATCTCTATCCTGATGTGTTCTCTTTTGTTCCTATTTTGTTGTTGTTGTGTTCTTTTTTTGTTTTGTTTTGTTTTTTGGGTTTTTGTTTTTTTTTGGTGGTATCTGGGATTGAACCCAGGGGCATTCTACCTCTGGGCTACACCCCCAACCCTATTTTTATTCTTTATTTTGAAACAGGGTCTCACTAAGTTGCCGAGGGCTTCACTAAGTAGCTGAGGCTGGCCGTGAACCCGGATCCTCCAGTCTTAGCCTCCCAAATACTGGGATTACAAGTGTGCACCACCACACCCGGCCTGTTGTTGTGTTTTTAATCACAAAGGGACATTGAATTGTGTCAAACACTTTTTCTATGTGTTGAGATGTGTTGAGATGATCATGTAATTTTGCCCTTTGTCCTACTGACAAGGTATTACATAAAGTATTGGATGTTACTCCAACCTCGCATCCCTAGAATAAATCCCACTTGTTCATAGCATATAATTCTTTTTATATGTTGCTGGATTCAGTTTGCTAGTCTTTGGTCAGGATTTTTATATCTGCATTCTTAAGAGATATCAGTCTGTAGTTTTCTTTGTCCGGTTTTTGTATCAGAGTAATGTTGGTGACAGAATGTGTTGAGACATGTTCCCTCTTCTATTTTGGAAGAGTCTGAAAAATTTGGCACTTTAAATGTTTTGTCAGTGAAGCCATCTGGGCCTGGGCTTTTCTTCGTGTGATTTAAATTGCTAATTCAATCTCTGTATTTTCTATAGGTCTATTTAGACTTTCTATTTCATATTCTAAGTCTATTTTTATTTCGTAGACTCAGTTTTGATAGTTTGTATCTCTAGGAATGTGTCCATTTCATCTGTTACTTAATCTGTTGGCATATAGTTGATCATAGTATATTTTTTGTAGTCCTCTCTGCTTTTGTAAGTTGGTAGTAAAGCTCCCCTTTCATTCCTGATTTTAATAATTTAAGCCTTTTCTTTTTCTTGGTTAATCTTAGCTAAGAGTTTATGAATTCTGCTGATTTTTTTAAAGGATCACATTTTAGTTTCACTGATTTTCTCTGTTGTTTCCCTCTTTTCATTAATATTAACGTCTATGCTTATTAACCTTAGGGAAGGACTGTTAAGGAGGGTCGTAGGCTGGCTTACGTTGAGGGTTGGCCCAAGTTCAGGGGCTGTGGGAAGGAACCTTACTATTTTGTTTAGATTGTACAGTGGGTACAAATAGTATGGCTAATCATTTATGAAAAAAACAATTAGAATTTGGGGGGCAGTCTGTCTTATTTTGTTAGGTAAATAGGGTGAGGGCATCTATCAAATAATATGGGGAGGGAAAGTTCTTTGCAATAAGCCATTTCCTAGGACACAAAGAGTGGTGGGTGGAGAGGAGGGGGCAGTTACTACTAACCTTAAAGAAATAAAATTTCTTTAACTATGGCTGTATTTCAGAGCACAGGGCTCCAGACAAGTGCAACATTGTGAAGAAGAAACTTCAAGAAGCCTGTTTTCCTTGCAACACAATGAAAATAATGCCACATAACTGAATATTTCAAAGCACTTATATTCAAAGTTCTTATATTATGACTGTACTTCTGGTCAAAATGTAAGGAACTTACCCGATTCAAAATTCTATAAACTTTCAAGTGGGTGTGGTGATGCACACCTGTAATCCCAGTACTTGGAAGGCTGAGACAGGAGGATACCAAGTTCAAGGTCAGCCTGGGCAACTTAGGGAGACCATGTCTCAAAATAAAATAAATACATAAAAAGGGCTGGGGGTATACTATGTGGTAGAGCACCCCTGAGTTCAATCCCCATTACAGCACACACAAGTTCTCTAAGCTTTCATTAAAAGGGCACTTCTAGGAACTCATGATTTGGATTTAAAGCTGAGAGTGTTGTTCACAGCAATGGTAAAATTGCAGGGGCCATCCAGTCCAGCTTACTACTTTCCTGGATGCCCATCAGACCCCAGTGTTGCACGAACTTCCAACACTTAAAGTCTTGCCTGGATAAGCCATAGCTGCTGTATAACACTAGTGTTAGAAATCACTTCCTCCTGTTAAAATGAAATCTGCCTCGTTGGAACCTATATCACTAGGTCCTGGTTCTGACCTAGTGATACAAAAACAGACCTTGTCTCTTCAGCCCAGCTTCCCCTACTAGTCTGTTGGTGGTAGCACCAAATCCTTTCAGTTCATAGTTTGCTGATGGTCTTTTTTTTTTCTTAGGAATGGGGTGCTCAAAACTTGTGGACTGACCTTAGCATAGAAGCCTGGTCACACTGTATTGGAAACATGCTACCTGAAATCATTGGGTTTTATTTTTGTTTCATTTTTTAAGCAGCCATTTTCTATTATTGATTAATTTCATTTTAATTAATTAATATGCAGTACTAGGGGTTGAATAATACAGGGGCACTCTACCACTGAGCTACATCTCCAGCTCTTAATTTTTATTTTAAGACAGGGCCTTGCTAAACTGCCCAGACTGACCTCCAACTTGTGATCCTCCTGCCTCAGCCTCCCGAGTTGCTGGGACTACAGGTGTGCGCCACAGTACTGGATGATTGATTCATTTTAGTTTTGGTTCTGAGATATCTGAGTCTTTTACATGAGATACAGCTTCTCGTTTGCCTTTATTCCCATAATCAGCTCTAATCGCACTTCATTTCATTGGCTTCAACCTCGGTCTTTATGCAGAAAATAGGCCACATTATATCCAGTGCAATAAAAAAACTTGAACAACTGTTTGGGTTTTGCAATGATAGAACTTCAGCTGGGGCCATGTGACTCCCATGTGCTAGAAAACAGAATGTAACCCTGAGCATGCTGAATGTAATTGTATAAAAATGAATGTGAATTTACAGGACTTGTGTTGGAACTATAGATGTAGGTTTTTTTTTAAGAGCATAATTAGCTGGGCGTGGTGGTGCACACTTGTAATCCCAAGTACTTGGGAGGCTGAGACAGGAGGATCACAGGTTCACGGCCAGCCTCAGCTACTTAGTGAAGCCCTCCATAACTTAGTGAGACCCTGTTTCAAAATAAAGAATAAAAAATAGGACTGGGGGTATAGCTCAGAGGTAGAATGCCCCTGGGTTCAAGCCCCGGTACCGCAAAAGAAGCATAATTAAAGTTTCTATTTTAATAGTTAAGGTAAATGTATCTCATAGAAGGCAAGTAATGTTCTCCAGGGGCAGACATCTTTAAGATCTCTGTCCCCTACAGTCACTGTGCCACTGGCCTTGGAGGCACTCCTGTGTGCACACGGTTTTAGTTCTTTCACATATTTTCACCCCTAGTCCTCACAACAGTCCTGTGGTGCAGATAAGACCTTCCCTATCGCAAGTGTGGACGCCAACTCAGGGTAGGTAAAGGTGGCACCACCAGTGAGAACCGGAGCTGGAATCCAAACCCAGACAAGGCGTCAAAGCCCATGCTCTTCCCATGCCTGCTCAGGGTGCTTTTCAAGTTTATGGCAAAACCTTCCCCCTTTGGAAAATCGTGTGCAAATGAACATTGTACAGAACTCAGGCTAGAACACTGAAATATATTCAATGTACCAAAAATGCAGGTCACAGGGTTTTTTTTTTTTGGCTTTTTAAAATCACTGTTTATTCCATTCAGTAGAGGGTTTTTTTTTCATACAAATATTTGCAACAATTTTGAATTCCCCAAAACCATACATAGACGATAAATACCATGCTATTAAAGTATTAAATTTGTACAAAAATACTTTACAGTTTAATACTTGTTACAAATAAAAATACATATTTAAGTGACTCATGATCTTTTTTTTTCTCCTTAACATGATTCTGCTTTATACTTTCTTGCCCTGGCGGTTCTGAAATGTGATTTAAATAATATATTTCTTTGCACAAAAAGAAAGGTGAACTTTTTCCTTAAACAAAGGACACAGTGTTTGAATGCTTTGCCTAAGTGGTTGTTTGAATTATTAACCAAAATGAAAATGTTTGGAAAATAATTGTTTCGACAGTCTACCATCAATATACAGATCTATTTTTTAAATATTTACCAAATAACAGTTATTTGTGTAGCTATTCAAAATATCTGAACAAATGAAAGCAGTTGCCAACAATCATTAAAAGCAACTGTCACAATTTATTGCTCTGAGGGATGGTAATAATTGGCAATGCATTTTGTGAAAAATGTATTTACAATTTCGGTAAGTGGCATGGCTCAGAACAAAAGATAGTCCAGTGTCATCTTAAGTACATGTGCTGTACACCCCTTAATATTAACCAGTTTTCAAAACATGTCAAGCAGTATGAGTTTGATTTGCCTACCATTAAGATGAACCTCACTTTAATAGACTCTTCATTCTCTCTTAAATTCTTAGCCTTGACTTTTAAAAATAGGATAATATAACTAATTCTCAGTGTGACTACACACTCTAATTCATTATCAGAGATTTTTCAGCTATCAAAAAAATGTGTCCTTAAAAAGAAAAACAGGTCACAAGACATATCCTGTTTGATAATTTGTTGCATAGGGAATAGCATACATCTTAGTTAAAATCATTCCTATATTTGGGCAAAACATTTACCACCACCTATTATGGTCTCCTACGTGCATCATTGCTGAAACGTTTTAAGATAATGTTATACCTGTTCCCCTCCCATTACGGCAATCCCAGCAGCTTACCAAATACTAGTTCCCCGAACTGAGCCAGCTTTATGTTGATTGAGTTCTTACATTAATGACTTCATAGTAAGAAACTGATTTCAAAGTGAATTAAGGAAATTATCATAGAGAATATTTTCAAACAGACATTTCTCTTCTTAAAAAGTGATAGGAAGATGACCTTGTAAAAAATTTCCTTTGATGTTAATTGTGGGGAGGGGCAGCCTAGTTTTCTGTTTTTCTCTACCATTGGGCTTGGCAGGGAGTTGCCTGCTATGTACCATAGTGGTCGCCAGAAAAGAAACCTCTTCCACTTGTAAAGGGATGTGAACATGAGCCATGAGAGAGAGTTAAAAGACCCCTGTGCTTGCAGTTAATGCCACGTGATTATCTGTGCTTCGAATGTCACAGACATCATAAAGGGATTTTTAGCACCATGTAGATATCGTCTTTTGTCCTGCTTTATAAAAGTGTTGCTATAATGTATTAGTGGGTTCTCGCGTCTCCAGATTACCACTGTGGCTAGGCTGGTGGAAGAAAGCACTGTTCTGTTCACTCCAGTCTCCTCCCGGCAGAGTCTGCTGCTCTATAGACTTCTGGGAAGCCAGGGGGTTTCTACTAATCACCAGGTCCAGCTTATTACCAGATTCTGCTATGAGGGGCACGACAAGACAGCAGTCAAAGTCTCTCGTTCGGACATGATTGACCTGAAAGGTGAAGAAGAGCCATGCTGAATTACTGTTGCAGCCCTCATTCCCCCAACCCAGAGTACGCGTCAGCTGTAGCAAGCTGGTTGATCATGGAGGCAGAGCAGTCACCTCTAACCCTGCTCTGACTGTGCTGTAATGTGGGCAAGGGCTCACTTATCACTCTCTCTCTACTAAGCCGCAAGGCCCTCCGGAGCAGGGAACCAGTGCATAGCCCACCATGCCCAGCCCAGCAGATCGCCTTGCCCAGGAAAGGCGCTACAGCTGTTGATCATTACCCCCGATTCACAGAAGGAAGCGAAGCACCGACGGGTTAAAAGGCTTTGCCTGAGAATGAGCAGTTGGTAAGAGCTGAGTTAGGGTGTAAGCTAGGCAGTCTGTCTGATCCCAAAGCCCATGCTTTTTTTTTTTTTTTTGGTGGGACTGGGGGTTGAACCCAAGGGTTTTCTACCTCCAGGCTACACTCCCAGCCTCCACTTTTTATTTTGAAGCAGGGCCCCACTAAGTTGCCGAGAGTCTCACTAAGTTGTTGAGGCTGGTCTCAAACCTGTGATCCTCTGGTCTCAACCTCCCAAGCACTGGGATTACAGGCATGTGCCCCACCCCCAGCTTTAACCGACAGTGAACTGCCTTCCTTAAAGGAAAACTCATCTAACAGTTCAAATAATGCTATGTACATACACAAAATTATCAATGCCAATCTCAATTACATGTACAGGGAAGGAGAGGGCGTGGGGTGAGATCTGGAAGGAAACACACCAACTGTAGTGCACATGTAGGTTCCTATCAGTGAACCTCATTGTGATGTGTAATTACAATGCACCAATAAAAGTATGTATAGAAGAGGCGGGAGCTCATCCTCTCAGCTTGAACATGCGCCCACTTCCATTCTCTTTCACCAACAACTTTTAGAGTCACCTACATTCTGCGTCTGCGCCTTGACTTCTCATTCTCTCCCCCATCTCCTCAAGTCTAGGGCCTGCCACTTAGGTTGTACTGCTGGCAAAGGACCCCAGTTGTCAAATCCAGGAGTGGTCTCGGGTCCTCGTCCCCCTTGGCCTTTAGCATTTGCTGCTCTCCACACTCATCCTTCAACAGGTTACACAAGGAAGGTCGAAGGTTCAAAGGACACTGCCTGGGCTTCAGAACACCACAACCAAAGGCTCTCCTGGTGGCCAGAGATAAGAACTTGGCTGCATCTTCCTCTTCCTCCTTCTCCCCTCCTTCTCACCCTCCTCTTCCTCCTTCTTTTTTTTTTTTGTGGTACTAGGGGTTGAACTCAGGAGCATTCTGACTCTGAGCTACACCCCCAGTCCTATTTTATTTTTATTTTTGAAACAGGATCTCACTAAGTTGTGGAGGGCCTCACTAAGTTGCTGAGGTTGACTGTGAACCTGTGATCCTCCTGTCTCAGTCTCCCAAGTTCTGGGATTACAGGTCTGTGCCACCACACTCGGCTCCCACCACTTCTTTTAAAGGGACCCTTCTTGAATTTGCACCTTCCATGTGAAGAGCCAGAGGCTGCCCCAGGCCAGGTTTTCCTGGAGAACTGAGGGGTGTTCTCCCTGGGCCAGGTTGATGGCCCGGCAACACCCACTGGACAGGGCAGGCAAGAGCCACAGGGCCTCTGCCAGTATGAACAAGTCTCCAGTGTGAAGTCCCCTGGCTGTGGGTCAGATGACTAGGCACACGGCCATCCTCCAGGTGGAAGAAATGCCCTGTGAGGGCCCACTGCACACCGACACAGCTTTCCTTCATTTCCTGGTAGGGCAGGCAGCCGGCTGCCCCAGTACCAGAACCCCTCGCAGCTGGGGACCCTCAAGACAACTGGTACTTATTACACTACTCTGAGTCAGGTGTGGTGGCAAACACCTGTAACCCCAGTACTTGGGAGGCTGAGACAGGGATATCACAGGTTTGAGGCCAGCCTCAGCAATTTAGTGAGACCCTCAGCTACTTAGGAAGCTCCTGCTTCAAAATAAAGGTAAAAAGGGTGAGGGGAGTAGCTCAGAGGCAGAATGCCCCTAAATTCAATCCCCAGTACTAAAAAAAAAAAAAAGAAAGAAAAAAGTAGTTATTACACCACTCTGTTTTGATTCTCTTACCATTTTAACTGTTCCGTTGGTATGTGTCTGCCTTGTTGCTTCCTGTCCTTTACATTTTGTTATTGTTAGAATTCTACCCATGGTTCTCTTCTCTTTCTTACTGTAAGCCAATTTTATATAAACCCTCACCTTCAGCATCCAAAATCTTTAGCTCTGGCTCTAACATCTCTGCTAAGCAACAGATGTAGCCTGCCAACTGCCTCTGACTGCTCTTCCAGGATGTGCTACAGGGTTAAAGACTCAATAGAGCTGGGCAGGATGGCACACGCCTGTAATCCCAGTACTTGGGAGGTTGAGACAGGAGGATGGCAGGTTCAAGGCCAGTCTCAGCAACTTACTGTGACTCTGTTTCAAAACAATAAAAAATAAAAATAAAAAAGGGCTGGAGATGTAACTTGGAGGTAGAATGTCTTCTCTGCATTCAATCCCCAATAAAAAAAAAAAACAGACTCAATAGGTCTGAAAGAAGTGTCTCACCCACACCTCCCTGGTGACTTCCACTTCCCACCCTGCCCATTTATCCACGATAATACTGTATTGCCTTTCCTATCTTAAAAATTATTATTCTGCTTAAAAAATTACTGTATCTTTAGAATAAAGTCTGAGAGCTTTATTGTGATACTCAAGGGCCTTTACAATCTGAATCCAGACTACTTTCATAGCTTCAACTTTTGTGAAAGTAGATATAGCCTCAATTAGGAAGACATTACTCATGGAGGCTCAGAACCTTGTCCATAGCTGCTCATCCAGCAATTACTACAATATCTATGGAAAATGAAGTGTCCCTCAACTCCCAAAACAAGACTAATTGTCCTACTGCCAAGGTAAAAATATCCACCAAAATTGGTATTAAAACTAACTAGTTGATGGATGACAATGTGCATCAATGAGCATACCCCTGCAAGTCACCAATCTGTGGCAGCCTTGTGCTTTGAAAGTTTGCTGTGGGTGACAGGTGTTCCAGGTGAATGTTTCTAAGATTGACGTCAACCCACCGCTTTGCTTGTGAAATGCCCTTCTCCTCCTCCTCCTCTTCTTCCCTCTTCATAGTGGGAATTGAACCTGGGGCATTCCACCTCTGAGCTTCATCCCCAGCCTTTTTTATTTTTGAAACAGGATCTCACTAGGTTGCTGAGAGTCTCAATGAGTTGCTGAGGCTGACCTCGGACCTGCGATCCTTCTGTCTCAACCCCCTAATACCGGGATACAGGAGTGAGCTACCACACCCAGCAAAATGTTCTTCCTAAAAGCTGTCCATAAGATGAGGAATTTGCTTTGCTAAATGAAACTATACCCAACCATGATAATGCTGCATTAAGCATGTTTTAAGGTCCAGCTTTGGGTTTTAGATATTGTGTGAGCTATTGAGATACCAAGACTGTATAATGGCAAATGGGAGAATAAGGTACTCGCCCTGCTCTTGAGAAGTTTATAATCTGATGGGAAATATGGACAGGGAAGCAGACAACTGTACTAATGTAAATTCTGCGCAAGGAAAAAGCTTCTATCCTCTGTAGGACATAGGATATGTGTATCTGCAAAGGAGGGTGGCGGGCCTTGGTCAATGGAGACTTGGGGAGAGGTCAGCTAACCCTGTAGCTTTCATCTGGCTGCTCACTGGAATCACAGTGGAGCTTTAACAACACATGCTGTTTCTCATGCCTAGACATGCTGATTTGATTGGCCTGAGATTCAATCTAGACACTGGGATAAATTCTCCACGTGATTCTATTTTTTTTTTTCAGTTAACGTCGCGAATCAGCGATTTAAGTGAAGACAGAAGGTTAGGTAGGAGTTGGGCGGGTAGGCGATGGGGACTAGAGTGTTTGGGGAAAAGGCCAGAGTGTGTTGCAAGGTCCGGCAGGTGCGTTCACTCGTCCATACAATGCTCACTGCTTTTTATGTGGCAGGCATTGTTCTTGGAACTGGTCACAGAGTGATGAGTAAAGTCCCACCCTCCTGGAGTGACATTCTCATGGTCAAGAAAGAGTAAACAACTAGTGTGATGTCTGGCTGTCCTGTGAGCAAGGAGGCAGGGGAGGGAATGGAGAGCGGTGAGGCCATTTCAGATAGAGGGGCTTGACAGTGGCGTTGGGGGAGGACCCTGAAGCAGGTGAGGGAGCGTGTGCATGCCTGGCACAGGACACTGCAAGCTCCGGGAGCAGCAGGGGCCACAGCCCTGAATACAGATGGGCTTGGTAAGGACTTCTACGAGCCTGAGTAGGAAATAAGGCACACGTTGCAGTGATAGGAAGCCAGCAGGTAGCAGGATCTACCTGAAACAAGTCCAGCTGTAGCTAGAGAGTAAATGAAAAGAGCCAGGACAAGATACGGCCAAGGAGAGGCCAAATGAGAGGGGCCTCGTAGGTCACGTTGCAGAAGAGTGGAAGGAAGGACTAGCGTGATGAGGACTCGGAGTCAGATAGCTACATATTACTGACATATGAATAGACATAGGAGATGCGTGTATGCGTGTATATTTGTGGTACAAGAGATGTTATACCACTGAGCAATATCCCCAGCCCCCCACTTTTTTTTTGGTACTGGGGATTGAACCCTGGGGCATTTTACCTCCAAACTACATTACCAGCCCCTTTTAGTGTTCATTCTGAAATAGGGTCTTGCCAAGTTGCTGAGGCTGGCCTAAAACCTGAGATTCTCTTGTCTCAGCCTCCCAATAACTGATTATAGGCATATGCCACCATGCCCAGAGGCTCCCAGATCTTTTATTTTTATTTTAAGATAGGGTAGCCTTAAGTTGCCCAGGCTTGCCTCGAACTTGTGATTCCCCTACTTCAACCTCCTAAGTACCTGAGATTACAGGCATGCACCACCATGCCCAGCAAAGAGATGTATATTAGTTACCTATGGCTGAGTGGGGTCTAAGGAATACGCACTGGATTGGGAAAGATGGCTTTGAGCTCAGTGCCAAAACACTGATAAGAAATCAGAGAACTCTGTGCTGGAATAGACTTTACTAGTGCTAAAAATTCTTTATTCAGTTGTTTATCACTACTCATTCCATAATCTTGATGACAAAGTTTGAAAGGAAAAAGTGCGAAGGGCCCCAAATGTACAGGAATATTTGGACAAGGTTCCCAGTTATGAGTCGGTTGCAAGGAATTGGAATTCTACTCGAAGCCTTACCTGTAAGAGCCTGTCATAGGGCTTTAAGCCACCAAGATCGCCTGGCCCAGCTGGGCGAATGTTTTTGACATATACTCCCTTCTCCAGCAAGCCATCCGCTACACTGAACCCAAAGTCCTCCATGTCAGAGTCCTTGTACAAGGTCACCTGAAAAGAGAAAAGGTGTAAGAAAAGTCGGGTGGCTGGAGATATTTGCTTCTGAAACTTCTTGATGAAGCAGCTTTCCAAACTAACTGCAGTAAAGTAATTTTTATAATATAAACATTAGGCAGCCCCCCATCCAACCCAGCAGCTTTTTTTTTCCCACCCCAAGAACATCTTTGGAATTTGTAAAAAGTTCCATCCAGAATTGACAAAGATGGAAGAGAACTGGAGAGTCCTGGTCTTCCTTTTATCTCTGTCCCTTCAGTTGCAGGTATTGTGCACACGTAGGGGAGAACTTCCCCAGAGCAGGTTGATGGCCATACTTTTCCTGGAGCAGCCCCCTGGGAGGAGGAGCATCCGGGGACTACTAAAATGCTGAGGAATAAGCCAAAGCCTTTCCCTTCCCACCCCAGCCCCATGCTATGCTAAATATAATGCTGTGTATCCTCTTTCTCTGAGACAGTGCCACCAAGTCCAATCTGTACCATCAACAAAACCCTATTTAAAAGACTTGAAGTGTTCCTAGAACAAACACCTTGCTCTGGGACTCAGCTTGATTAAATCCCTCAGTACCTGTGTAGGATTCAATTTAGCAACTCAAAGCGATCACCCTTTCACACTACGAGCCTCAGCTGGTTCCTCTGCATCTAAGGCCAGCTAAAGCTCCCCCCGATCCTCATTCCTCCACCTGACTCTCTGCAAGAGTTAGTTTGAAGTTAAAAGGAGAAATCATCTGTGCATTCATCAGATGTTGATTGAGTCCCTACCATATTCTGAGCACAGGTCTGGGTGCTGGAAACAGCAGGAGACAAGAGAAAGAAGAGACTGCCCTCAAGAACAAACACATGGACAAGTAATGGTCACCAAGCCCTCCCTGGGCTCGACACTCTCAGGGACATATGCAGCAGTTTGCATTCACTTAATGCTAGAAGGTGGGCACTGGGCTTATTAAGGCCTACTTGACATCCCCCACGAAAGCTGATGCACACTTCAAGCAATGATTTGGGCTTACTTTTTAAGCTGTAACTTAGAACAAAATTGTATATTTTTTACAGAACTAATGCATGAAGATCTTCTTGTAAAATGGTAAAAAATTCAGAGCCACACAGGGCAAAATGTGAAGATTAGAAATTTTATAGCAGAATTATTTTTTTATATCCAGTTATTTAACTTTAGAGTGATATGGAATACTGAAGGAAATACAAAAGTGGCCAGTTTGTGGATTTTATTTTACTGGAAGGAGAGCTAAAATATCAAGCTGACCGGGTCAATACTACTCACGAGGTGGCCCCAGTGGTTATGGCCATATTAGAGGTGAGGAAATTCAATTTTATAGAGGTTAAGTAATCTACCCAAGGCCACAAAGGTAATAAATGGTGAAGCCCTGTGTGTCAGATTCCAGACACCAAGTGCTTAACCATTATACTCTACTGCCCTCAAAATGCTTTATTTCATTGATTCTACAATGCAGGGTTTTACTTTTTCACATTTTAAAATTTCTGAAATCAGACTCATTCATAATGGATGGCATCTTGGATCCTATGAAATATGACAAGTCTATCAATATTCCACCCCTACCTGCATTTTTCTCACAAGTACATGGGATGGAGAGCTTCAGAACTTTGCTGCCACTTAGTTTGTTTGTTTGTTTTGTTTGTTTGTTTTGGTACTGGGGATTGAATCCAGGAGTGTTCTACCTCTGAGCTACACCCCCAGCCCTATTTTTATTTTTATTTTGAAACAGGGTCTCGCTAGGTTGATGAGAGTCTCACTACCTGCGGAGGCTGTCCTTGAACCTGGAATCCTCCTGTCTCAACCTCCCAAGTACTGGGATTACAGGCATGTGCTACCACACCCAGCCACTTTGTTTTAAAAAGGAAAAATGTGCTTTGTCACTTAAAGGGTCCTCCTGAACAGGAGCACATCTCAGGAGCCTGTGAAAATGTAGGTCTCAGACCCTGCCCCAGGCCGACTGCATGAGACTCTGTAAATCAACTACTGATTGGGATGACACCCTGCAGGCTCATGGCATCATTCTGTGTGTGTGTGTGTGTGTGTGTGTGTGTGTGTGTGTGTGTGTTAGTAAAATCACCAGCCCCCAATCTGGCATGCATAGGGAAAAGTAGGTTAGGTTCAAACTGATTGATCAAGAGAGCACCACCCCACCCAAAGCAAACTCATGAGGAGCTGAGTTTGTTGGTGACCTGGGCTCAGTTATGTGGCAGACACCCCTAGCTCCCTGAGGTGGGCAGGGGGCTTTTGTTGTTCACTGATCTATCCCAAAGCCCTGAAACAGTGCCTGCCACGGGGTAGGGTATTTGGTGGATTAGAAAGGGCTCTTTCTAACACACCACGTGGTCGGGAACCAGTTATGTCGTTCTGTGCCTTTACAAGCCATTGCAAGGCATGCTAGTGTCAACTAAAAGGAATTTAATTCTGGGGTTCCAGCCATCCTTCTTCACCCAAGGCCATGCTGGGAATTAGCAAGACCTTCCTGAGACAGCATGGCCAGACAAGAGGAAGCTCCAATGGCGACACCTTGTGGCCGTGAGAAGTGAGAGCACCTCTGCTATAGAAGCCCGGCCTGCCACAGGGAACCAGTGTTGTTGGATGTTGAGGTGGTAGCAAGAGGGGCCTCTAGTGGTAGATGCCGGAATTCCCGCTAATAAGGCCCGTGGGATTTGAGTGAATAGTTTAAAAAAGCAAACAGAGCTGGGCGTGGTGGGACACCCCTGTAATCCCAGTACTTGGGAGGCTGAGCCAGGAGGACCACAGGTTTGAAGCCAGCCTCAGCAACTTAGAGAGGCTCTCAACAACCTAGAGAGACCCTGTTTCAAAATACAAAATAAATTAGGGCTGGGGTGTAGCTCAGGGAGTAGAACGCCTCTGAGTTCAATGCTCAGTACCACCAAAAAAAAAAAAAAAAAAAAAAAAAAAAAAAAAAAAAAAAAAAAAAAAAAAAAAAAAAAAAAAAAAACAACAACAAAAAAGGAGATCCGAACAAACTAAACTACTCATTGCAGAGAGGAATATTTAGGTCCTTCCATTAATTATGTTTTTGCCTCAGGCTATGAGATAGGAGATTTCTATACCTCTTTCTTAATGAAAAGAAGTATTAGTTATCGGAGGAAGATTTTGGGGGGGGTATTGGGGATGAACCCAGGGATGTTCTTCCTCCAAGCTACATCCCCCAGCCTTTTAATTTTTTATTTTGAAACAGGGTCTTGCTATGTTGCTGAGGGTCTTGTTAAGTTGCTGAGGCTGGCTTCAAACCTGCGATCCTCCTTTCTCAGGCTCTTCAAGTACTGGATTACAGGTGTATGCCATCACGCCTGACAGAGGAAGATTTTTTTAAAGAAAATCAAACACATTCCAAAGTAAAGAAGCTATTACAATGAATCCCTGTGGATTCATCACTCAGATCCCCGACCATCACGAGGTTGCCACATTTACTTCATCTACCCTGCTTCCACGCCCCCCCCCCCGCCCGGGTAGTATTTTAAGGCAAATGCCATTCCTTGAGTCATTTCACTTTTACTTGGCATGCATCTCTACAAAATATGACCACTATCTTCTGAATGGACATGGCTCAAAAGAAGACATAAAGTGGCCAATAAGTGCATACACAACGTTCAACATCGCTAATCGTCAGAGACGTGCAAATCAAAACCACAATGGGATGTCTCACCGCAGTTAGAATGGCTAGTATAAAAACGGTGAAAAATAACAAATGCTGTCAAGGACGTCAAAAAAGGACTATTATACACTGTTAGCAAGAATGTAAATTAGAGCCAGGCGTGGTGGCGCACGCTTGTAATCCCAGTACTTGGGAGGCGGAGACCAGAGGATCCGGGTTCGTGGCCAGCCTCAGCTCTCTTGCTCTCTCTCCCTGTCTCTCTCTCTCTCTCTCTCTCTCTCTCTCCTTAGTGAGGCCTCTGCAACTTCGTGAGACCCGGTTTCAAAATAAAGGATAAAAAATAGGGCCGGGGGTGTAGCGTGGAGGTAGAACACCCCTGGGTTCAATCCCCGGTACCGCAAAAAAAAAAAAAGAATGTAAATTAGTACAGTTATTATGAATATCAGTAGGAAGGTGCCTTGGACAACTAAAAATAGAACTACCATATGATCTTATAGTCCCACTACTGGGTGCACATCCAAAGGAAGTGAAATCATTATATCAAATAGACACCTGAACTTCCATGTTTATTGCAGCACTATTCATAAGAGCCAAGATATCAAATCAACCAAGGCGATCATCCACAGATGAATGGATAGGGAAAGTGTGGTATATACACAATGGAATACTAATCAGCTACAAAAGAGAATGAAATTCTGTCATTTTTGATCTGACAGATGGAACTGGAGGACATCATGTTAACTGAAATAAATCAGGCATAGAGTGACAAATACTGCATGTGCATTCACTCATTTGTCAAAGCTAAAAAAAGTTGATTTCATAGAAGAAAGTAGAATGGGGGTGACAAGAGGGGAGGAGAGGGAGGGGAGAGGGGATGGAGAGAGGTGAATTGGTACCAAAACACATTTAGGAGGAATTGGTTCTAGTGTTCTATAGCACAGTGGAGTATAGCCTACAGCAATTTATTGTATATTTCAAAATAGCAGAATCTGAAGGTTCTCAACACATAGAAATAACAAATGTTTGAGGAGATGGAAATGCTAATTATCTGATAGATTTGATCATTACACATTGTAGGGAAAACTAGAAAACTAGAAGAAGTATACACAGGCTGCAGATATAGGAGAGAAAAAAGAGAAAAAAGTGATAAATTATATATATATATATAATTTTCATATATATATATATATATATATATATATATATATCCTGAATGTCGTTAATTCACTGGCACAATTATTTCTTATTCTTTGATATCCTTCAGTACCTATTCTATAATTTCCCCAATTGTCAAAAAAAACTAGTTTTTTAGAGTTGATTTGTTCCAGTCAGGATCCCAACAAGTTCTACACATTATATCTGTGTTAGGTGTCTTAAACCTCTTCTCTAGAGCACGCTCATCTATTTTCCTCAGTATTATTGACTTATAGTAGTCCCACCTTATCCAGGGGAATAATTTTTCAAGACCCCAGTGAATGCCTGAAACTATAGATAGTACCAAATCCTGTATACAAGCACTTTAATACTGTGACAGTAGATCTGATTACCAAGATGGCCACTTGGTGACTAGTGGGCCCAAAGAATTCATAGATCCTCAAGCTTATTGGCTTACAGCCCCCTTTTCAGAAAAAAAATTACTCAGTGCCCTGCTGGATGCTTCCACTGCCCCTCACTTTTATTCAACCCCTCATTCCCAATTGAATCTGAAGATGCTATCACCCCTGGATCATTCCAGCATCCACCCCAGGAGCAATATGGCTGACTGGGAATCTATGATAGGGTTTGGATATGCTGGACAAAGGAATGATTCACATCTAGGGTAGGACAGTATGGGATTTTTATCATGCTACTCAGAATGGTGTACAATTTCAAACTGATCAATTTTGGAATATTCCATTTAACAGTTTCAGACCACAGATGACTGTAGATATCTGAAACCCTAATGGGGGACTACCATCTGGCTGTAACTGTGTCATCTGTCCATATTTCATCTTGCATATTTCTCTAAGTGGAACTTGTGGCCAGGCCAGATCAAGTCAGGGCAAGCTTTGTGGGCTCATGAGTAGATCACAGGTGTACAGTGCTTCCCATGACATCACCCAATCTCTCAATGACTAGTTGTCTCACTTAGGGTAGGTCAGGTGAGCACAGCCTAATTCCTCCATTGGAAGGCTCCTCATCAACCTAAACTAATGGTTCATTCATAGATGGTCACTGTCTGAATCAATAACTTCATTAGGATTACAAAGTGATAATCTTCCTTCAATCCTACAAATCTTCTATATTTATTAGAATTATTTTGTAAAGGAGATTTTTTCTTCAATTAGTGCTGTTTGATTACTTTGAAATGCATTTTTATCAGAAAGGCAGGATGAATATTAATTCTTTCTTTTCAATTCAAGAACAGAGAATTAATGTACTGAATACTTCCAATGGTATTCCAATGAGAATTTCTTTGGGGCAGGGAGATTTTTGTTAAGTAAAGTATCAATATGTTTTTTTAAATTTATTTGTTCTCCCCCTCCCTTTCTTTCTCTGTGCTTGGAATTAAACCCAGGGCCTTGTGCATGCTAGGCAAACTATCACCGAGCTACATCCCAGCCCTATTTGTTGTATTTTAATCAGCTGCAGCAATATTCTTTTGGATGCTCAAAATGCTTTCATTTTTGGGCATGGGGAATCCTTCCTGTTGACTCCTGGTCCTTTTGATAGAATCCATTTGTTCTGATAGCGTCTTTGCTTTCTGGCATAAGATCAGATTCACCATGAATATTTCCTGCCCCTCCTCTGGCATTAGCTGTTTCCTCAAGGATCCTTGATTGGAGGAAACATTGTGATTTTATAGTCTTGTCCTTTTTCTATAACCTCCATGCTTCTCTTAAAGGGAAGAAGAAAAGGAATAGGGAGAGGAGGGGGAAAAGGAGCTGGAGCTGATAGACTGACATTCTTTGGGGCTTGTTTACAGGATGCAATCTCTCAAGATCCCTGCTTATGTGCTGCTTTTTGGCTTTAACTGTGGGGTCTCTTGTCATTGCTCCTTTTATATCTTTGTTCCTACCCACATTGTCTCCATGTGGCAAGCAGCACACCTGGGGCAGGGACCATTGCCACTTCTCCTAGATGGTGGTGCATCCTCTTAGGTATCTTTGTTCCACTTGCAACTAGATACATCTGAGCATGTTTTCCAATGCAGCGATTCAGAATCCTTGCATTTGGGGGAACGTTTGGCATAGGCTTGGAATATTTGTAAAGTTTCTCATTGCTTAGTTGGCCTCTGACTCTTCAGTATCTGCGCCACAGGCAAGAACTCAGGAGGGGCCAACACATGAGTGGGTCTAAAATTCCCAACACCAATCAATGGTAACACCTTAACCAAAACATCGGAGATGGATGCCAACCAGTGTAAATTTGTAGACGAGCTCATTAACTTTAAAGTCACAGTTACTGGCCAAGACCCTTGACTTACCAGAGGCTATAACCTTATCTCTATGGCAGACTCTTCAGGATGAGAGGCTAATAAATGTTTTAAAATTGAAAGCAATCTGTTTCTCTGGAAAGATTTCCTAAGGTTAGAGGATACTGAATTTTAATAACCAGCTGTATCCCTGTCCTGGAAATAGCTTGGTAATAGTAAATGAACAAAAATGAAGTTATTTTAAAGGCACATGAAAGAGCAGATTCCTTAAATCAGTAACTCACACACACAAACGCACACATACAAATGGAGAACATAGCTAGCTGCTCTCAAAGCAGCAACAATAAATTGGGCTGTGCAGACCTGTTTGCCTGGAGATTGATAGTGGTTACTTTTGATTTATTTCTTGTCCAAAAACAATTCTCAGGATTCTGAGGTTTAAGTCACATCTCCCCACCCCCACAGGTGAATTCCTTATCTAGGCAGTTCCTTACATATGATTGCTTTTGATCTTCCAACAACTCTGTACAACAAAATTATTCCCTTTCTTCTAAGAAAGACACCGAGCCTTGAAGTTGATAGAGTGACTTGTCCAGATAGAATACATAAGCTCTGGGATCCAGTACTAGGATACTTGACCTTATTTGCTGTGTTCCTTCCTCCAAATCATGATTTCTTTTTGGACATATAATCTCCTAGCTGGCCAGGCAGCCTTTATTCATTTCCAACTGCCCAACAAAGTAAAGATGAATAATGTATCATGTTTGCTCTTTCCTCTCATCAGAGACCTCTTGTGGTTTTCTGTGAACATCCACGTAAACTCCTGCTCTCTGCTTCCAACAATCACCACCCTGACAGTTGGTTTTGCATTCTGCCTTAGCCCATGTAAAGTGAGATTTTTCTTGTAGGGTCTCTGTTCTTTGCTGGTCAGAGGATGCCTGTGGGGATCCTAGCCCAGGAACACATTTGCAAGCTTTTTCGGTTCTAAAAGAGCCAAGGAGCTTCTTGGAACATAACACTCCGAGCTAGGCTACAGCTCTACGGTGCACAGTTGAATTTTAACTATTCCTCAGCAGGTGCAGCAATCCCTTCTAATGCCCCTCTCTGCCCCCGCAGCAGAAGCTATGGCAGGAGGCAGATGGGGTTCACCAGGACTCAAGTTCAGCCTTGTTTTACATTTCTCAGCAAGTCTACTCGCACATCTGAACGATGTCCTCCAGGCTAAGATCAGAAACCCCATGCTTGTGTTTTCAGTTCTGACGCCTGTGAGAATCACTAGCTGGCTGAGCCAACTCTCCCCACTTGGATTTCAAAGGCAATTGTGTGTAGCATCTTGAGCAAGTCAAGGCAAGTGACAGCTGTTCCCGAAGCAGCTCCCAGGCCCCGACAGCCTCCCCATGGCTCAACCTCTCTTCCCAAATGGCCTCAAGGACCAAACCAACACCTCCTTCTCAGGGATGGTGCCAATTTTCCTGCAAATCACCAGGCACTGGGGTTTGCTCTTGGCAGATATCACTGGGGCAGCTCTGTTCCTTTAAACCTGACAATTCAAGGAATGCCAGTTTTGAGGACAGTCTTATACTACCTGTGGGTTTGAAAGAAAATAATAAATAAAATGCCACCTTCCCAGCTGCAATTTTCTAACCCAAGGGGAAGCAATCTCAGTTTATGCCACTAGAAACCCATGGATTTCGATAGACAAATTGGGTCAGAAAGGCAGCTGCTGCCTCCTGTCTGGGGAGTCTCCTTGGCAGAGGACAGAAAGGGACAGCTGCTTCAAACATTGCCTCCTGCTGCTATCTGAGGGCTGAGAAAACGAGGGCTCGCCAAGGAGAGAGGCTGGAGCCAGGATTTGGCTCTAAGAGTGAGCAAATCAGGGGCTGACACGCCCTTGGAGAACTGGGTTCCAACCAAAGGAGCGCCACCGTTTCCGCAGTCTGTGGTGGGGGTACGTGCTGTTTTCCTTTCTGCTTCACCCCAGAGCATACCTATCATTTCATATAAAAATAAAGAAGAAAGGGATAGATCCTTCTCCAAATTCTTCAGGAGCTCACACCAAGCCATGGGCAGCTGATGGTCACCTAGTCATTGTCAGCCCCAGTGCTGGCCCTTCTGATGTAGGATAGAAGAAATAAATAGGGAGAAAGGAGACAGGAAAGAAAAGTGAGAGCCGGGAGTGGTGGTGCATGCTTGTAATCCCAGTACTTGGGAGGTGGAGACCGGAGGATCTGGGTTTGCGGCCAGCCTCAGCTACTTAGTGAGGCCCTTCGCAACTTCGTGAGACCTGGTTTCAAAATAAAGGATAAAAAATAGGGCCGGGGGTGTAGCTCAAAGGTAGAATGTCCCTGGGTTCAATCCCTGGTACCACACACACACACAAAAAATTGAAATGTAACTTTAATATAAGAGCCTGGTGCTAAAGTGCTGCAACCTTTACTGCCCAAACCAGTTCTCTTTGCCAAGCCTGTCTCTCTCAAATTTCTGGGAAATCTGTAGATCCTAGAGTTAACTGAAAGAAACTATAATTGCCCTGTGCATTATTAACAAGCCAGATACAATATCTTGAGAAACCTATAATTTAGGGCACTCTCCAGCTTATTGGTTGATCAGATAATGAAGACCTAGATCAGCCTGAGGACCCTCAGGATGAGTAGACCACGAGAAACCGCCTTGGGACCACTGGAATGAGAGCATCCTCACACACCTCCTCTGCACACCCCTCATGAAAGCCCCCAATAAAAGAAGAGCCCTAACTACCCAAAGGTTTCTCTCTCCCTCTTGAGATGGCCTGCATTCTCCCTTGAATGTGTATTTCCTACTTTCCTAAATAAACCTCTGTCCATGTCTCTGATTGAAATTCTTTTCCATCATGTTAGCCAAGGACCCTGCCGATCCTGAGTTCCTGAGTTGAGGAATCAACCCATCAACCCTGACACTTCTATTTGCTCAGCCGCTCCTAAGCTGGCCAGCTGGGCGGTCGAGCCCTGTTCTGATGTTTCTGTTCAGGACTTCTGCTGCTTATTCAAAGTGCCACCCTGTCTACTCCATCTCTGCTTTCTTTGGTGCTGGGGATTGAACCCAGGGGCATTCTACCTCTGAACTACACCCCCAGCCCTTTTTACTTTTTATTGTGAAACAGGGTCTTGCTAATTTGCTAAGGATTGCACTAAATTGCTGAGGCTAACCTGTAATCCTCCTTTCTCAGTCTCCCAAGTACTGGGATTACAGGCCTGCATCACTGCTCTTGGCTTCCATCTCTGCTTTCTAGCTCCTGGGTCACTCTGGCCTGGCCCTTCTTCAGCTCTTAACCTGTTCTGATTCCTTCCGCAATTTATAGACCTCCCTTCCCCTTAGGCTATGTGGGTCTCCTTGCTTCAGAGGCCACTTACAGCTCAGGTAGGAAGTGTACCCTCTCCCATCCTCTGGACCTGTGGGAATTAGGGCCCAGGCTCACGTTATTCAGGAGGGATGATAGGGTACAAATGACCAGATTCCCACCACACTAAGTGCCAGCTGCCTCGATTCCTCATTCTAGTGATTGCTGACATCTGACTTTACAAAAAGCCTCAGACAAGGAAAGAGCTCTATATCCCATTTAGGGACAGAAAGACGGAGAAGCCCTGGACGAGGCTGTTATCCATTTAAGGACCAGAGCCCTGGCAGCTAAGTAATACGACAGAGCAGCGGTGGAGGAGGAGGTGCAGGGCTTTTCTCCGGGAACCTGGAAAGCAGGGAGATAGGGCGAACTTCAGAGAGCTATGTCACTTGCAAGTGAGCATCCTGTAGACAATATAAAAGCTTACAACTTATAAATAAACATATTTGATTATGACAGAGATGCACAAGGACATCAGGGAAAGATGAACAGTCCCCAGGCCAGAGTCGGACTTAGGGAAGCTTTTGAAATTTCTGAAGAGAGGTGGTGGCGGATCCCCGACAAGTGATAAGAGGAATGATCAAAAGCAGAAGCTAGGCGCACCAGAGTGCTAAGAAACCTGCCTTAGGGTCATCTGAGACGGGGGCAGCAACTCTGTTTCACTCAGAGCTCAGTCGGCCAAGGTGGATGGCAGCTCCCAGAAAAGCGATAAGATGCAAATTGAATTCTGTCTGGGAAGGATGCAAATGATTTCTGTTCTGCCTCTTAGAAAAAGACAGCCTCGAAGACTTCGCCTTATTCCCCGACAAGTCACTGAGCAGTTTGATTCTGACTTAGAATTCTTACTCTGACGTTCTTATTTTCTCACTGAGAAATATATGTATATACACACAAGATATATTTATCTATCTGATATATATACAATTTCTTTATTCCTTTTTTAAAAAAGCTTTGCCATCCTGCCATCCTGCTGCCATTCCTTGTTACTGAGTTAAGCAAACAAGCATTTTTTGACAGGAGTCAGTCATTTGAATAAAAATGATGCTTTTTACATTTTTAAAAAAGTAATTTTGAGCCAGGCGTGGTGGCGCACGCTTGTAATCCCAGTACTTTGGGAGGCGGAGACTGGAGGATCCGGGTTCGGGGCCAGCCTCAGCTCTCTGGCTCTCTCTCCCTGCCCCTCTCTCTCTCTCTCTCTCTCTCTCTCTCTCTCTCTCTCTCTCCTTAGTGAGGCCCTCCACAACTTCGTGAGACCTGGTTTCAAAATAAAGTATAAAAAAAAAATAGGGCCGGGGGTGTAGCACGGAGGTAGAACGCCCCTGGGTTCAATCCCCAGTACTGCCAAAAAAAAAAAAAAGTAATTTTGAACAGAGTCACAGACATCGGAAGCTAATGGAAACGATACATTTTGAGGACTGTCAGGGCTGGATGCCATTATTTATTTGAAACAATCTAAACTTCAACCCTTGTTCTCCAATTCCAGTGTCCCCAGTAACATTCTCATGGTTACCTGTCCCTGTTTTCACAGGGAGAGCATGCTGGTCAGACTGGCATGGGGATTGGTAACTGGACACGCCCATTTCTCTTCCTAAAGGGATTCTCACTTGGCCTCCATCGCTGTCTTGGGCTGTCCGGGGCAGCCCTCTGGAGCTTAAGTCTGGAGTGCTGGGGAGATCTCACTTTCTGAGTGTCTGACACCAAGCCTGAGGCAGTGCTCTGAATGATGGTGACTTTGCCAGGGAAAATGCTGTTCTGTGAGTCCGCCTCTTCTGGGAATGGGTGACCCTGCTTCCTCTTTGCTAAGGGAGAAACTGGAGGTGCAGAGAGGGGACATGGCGAGTGAGCCACAGACTGTGAGCCAAACCGCAATCTGCCTCACAGCAAAGCCTGTGCTCTCTGCAGTTTATCACTCCATGCCCAAAGAAAGAGAAGCTGGCTCTAGCAAAGAGTGACAAACAAAAGCAAAAATTTCATATATTCAGGGTGTTGCCTTTAGCCTGGAGTGATTTCCATGGTAGCCAGATCTACACCAGCTGTTTGGAGAAGGCCTCCACTTGGCATGAGGGCACACATGATCTTGAGTGCCACCGACAAATATTTAATGGAGAAAGAGGTATGTGCAAGAATAAGATATGTATTTCCATTTCATATTTCCTCCTAGGGCTCAGCCTGTTACCGACTTGGGGAGAAAGTTGCAAAAGAAGCCGGCATTAAACACTGAAAACGACTTCCCGTCCAAGTAGTAAAACAACTTGACTGTACCAAGAAGAGCAAAGCTCCTTTTCAGAAAACTCAAAACATATTGAAAATGCAAAGTGACCTTGGCTGCAAGACAAGCTGACGGCAGCAAAAACAGCTGTGAGGAACCGAGGTTACTTAGGAGTGACTCGGATGTCTCGGCATTGTGCCACTCGCAGCCACAAATAAAGGTAGGTGCTGAAAAATTATTTTTAAAACCTTTCACTAACAAGATAAAAATAGCTGCATACAATTAAGAAATATTTTATTGAAAACCATGAACGACAGGGCAAAAGTGAATGTCAATATGATCTTTTTTTTAAAGTTCAAATGCTCTGAATGTGGGTGACTTTCCTCTCTACAGAGGATTTTGTTTTGCCTCAAGGTGTGCAAGGAGGTGAAGCTAGAATTCATCTCAGAATAGATTAAGTGGACACCAAAGGATATTTAAGTTTCAGAAGGGAAAGAAGTGCTATCAATGAACTGTAGCTAAGATCACAAGCTCCTTATCAGCAAAGAGAAATAATCTGTGATAAGCGGTAGGACAAAACAGAATTCATTTTAAAGATAAAATGCAGAAGCTCCAGGGCCCATGCTGCAGCCTCCTTGCCTCTTTAGCCTGCCACCCTCTGGTTGCCTATGATTTCACTGAAACAGAATAATCACCTACAGTTAGCAAAACCTAAGGGGGTGATTCTCATTGTCAGTCTGCATGAGCATCCACTGAAGGGGTTGCGGAAATGTAGGTTCTTTGCCCCACATTCCCTGAATATGCTAAAAAGGTAAGCCTGGGTGGGACTCAGGACCCTGCATCTTAACAAACATCCCATGGTAAAGGTTATAAGAGTCCGTAACCCAAACTCCTGTCTAAGGTGGTAGTCTGCAAACTTTTGGTTGAGACCTATTAATAAGGGTTGAAATCTTCCTATTGCAGCCAGGCGTGGTGGTGCATGCTTGTAATCCCTGTACTTGGGAGGCTGAGACAGGAGGATTGCGGGTTCGCGGCCAGCCTCAGCAACTTGTGAGGCCCTCCGCAACCTAGTGAGACCCTGTTTCAAAATAAAGAATAAAATAGGGCTGGGGGTATAGCTCAGAGGTAGAAAGCCCCTGGGTTCTATCCCCAGTACCACACACAAAAAAATCTTCCTACTGCAATTAGCATTTGAAAAGAAATAGGAAAAAAGTATCAGTGTATATGTACCTGTGCAGCAAGTTTTTGGATTCATTCGTATATGTGAGTGTGGGTGTATGTGAGAGTTGAATTAGTGAATGAAATATATTTCAGACTGTGCATCTCAGCCAAGAGAGTTGGAGAAGCAGTGGCCTAAGGTGATCCAGTATCCTTTCCCTGGACCCCATCACTGTTTTTCCTCACCCCCGCACTAAGTGCCGATCATTCAGCTCCATCTTCCTCCCGCTGCCACTTGGCCGAAAGAGAAGTGAGACTACATTTCCTCATTTATTCCTAAGTGTCAAGAATGACAACTAGCTCTTTTTTTTTTCTTTCTTTCAGGAATGAATGTGGATGACTTCAAGGAAAGCCTGTCAAGACCCTGGTGGAGCCTCAGTCATAGTGGATGACAGGAAATGAATGAAACCATTTAGAGCTGAGGACTTTCCAAAGGTCTGAAGGGAGAGAAAGAATGAAGGGAAGGGATAGGTAGGAAATGAGGAGTATACGCTGGAGAATAAATTGAGACACAAGAAACTGGGAGAGAAGCCAACACCTCAGTTCTTCTGTATGAAGATGTTAGTGACCCACCCCAGGAGATGGAGTGGTTTTAGATTTTCCAGCAATAGGATGGATCCTTGCCCATTCATCCAAGTTATCTTGTTCCAACTTCTAGTGGAAATAATATTTCACAGGTGTTGGCCTGGATGTGAACAGATCCAAACCTTAACCCAAGTGGCAAACAGCCTCTAGAAAGGCAGAAATAGAAAATAACACCAAGCGTGTTCAGAATGGTGTGCTATCGATCTCACCTGGCCTATCCACTCTGGTCTTTGCAGCTCCTTGGGAATTTCTTTACTAGATCCATTCAGGAAAGGTTGCCAAGGGGGTTTGGGGAACTAAAAATCAGACCTTATTCTGATTGCCAAGCTAGGCTCTGTGACTTAGGGTTAATTTCAACTTCAGGAAGGAGTATTTTCTAATTCTGTAACCCTCTTTCCATCCCAGCACCCCAAGAGAGCATTTTCCTAATTTTCACACAGGTTTATGGTAGACTAGCAACATCCCAGAGAGAAGATAACTCAATTTCATCAAGTCACTCTGCTTTTTCATGAGGTCGGTCTTCCCGTGTTCAAAAGACACAAACAGAATTAACAGTCTTAGCTGTGAGGTCAGTATCTTTCTAATGACCATTTTCTTCTTAAGCATGTCAACATTAGAGGGTGTCTAAGCAACAAACATCGTGGATGACCTATCAGAGTAATTGAATTCCCTTAAAAAAAAGAAAATACTAGAGATGTGAGCATAAACACACTTTAAGGATCCCACAGTATCAGGCTACAGGCTCCTGTTACATCTTAACTAGACAATTTTGGGGGTTTTATAATCATAGAACACCACTTATTTTTGAGATTCTTATTTTGTTGGGGATCAGTTTAGAAGAAAAGTGAAGCTACACGGGGAATGTACTTATTGCCATTATTTAGGGCAAATGACTGAAATTAAGGAGAAAAAAAAGTGTGTCATTTATCAGGTCAAATTGTCCCATCCATGTCTGTGATGTTGTGACCTCCCAATTCACACACTGCCACTCAAATGTTCCAACCAGTCTATCCACTGTTGTTCATGATGTCAATAAGTGGATGATACATTTTTTCTTTTTAATGAGATCTATTTTTTAGCACAGCCACTTAAAAAAAAAACACCTCAGCTATAATAACTTCCACATCCGATTCACTGTCATTATCTTTGCTAAATGCTTTCAGGACAGAAGAGATTGGAGAGATGGGTCTTTTGTATTCCTAGCTGTCAATAACTGTCCTTTGAGGAGACTGCCTCACTCCAGAAGAAAAAAAAAAGACTGTTTTATCATTGTTATTTCCTTTTCCTATAAATGGGGATAATATCTGCTAAGGAGGGCTATTGTGAGGGCTAAACATATACAACATACAGAAAGCACTTAGTAGGCACTCAATACATGTTGGGGTCCATTCTCTTTGGTGCTGAAAGAGGGTGGGTCATCAAGCATGCTCTTCTCTGTGTGGGCAGAAATTGAGAGAAGGGGGAAGGCAGTGTTTATGGATGAGGGAATCAGGAGGGGCCAGCCCTCTTCTTGGCACAGCAGCATTAGCATTGAATACGTGCCTTCTGTAATTTAATCACCATGGGAGTTCTTATAGCCTATTGGTGTGTGCCAATTAGTGCATGAGGATACATGACTTACCAAGCAGACCCATCAATTCAGGGTAACTGGATAAACATGCTCACTTGTGGCATGGGACTGAACCGGGATCCCCATCCTGAAATGTCAGAAACATCTTTGCTTTTCTCTAAGTCTGTAATTCCTCCTAATGCACAGGGCTCCAATTCCAGGCGCTGGTCGTGGTCACTTGAATTCCCTCAGTGCACTGCGACCACTGAGATTCCTTTGCACGTGTTTCTTTGTGTTCCTGGAATGTCTCCCCCAGCCCCACCTTTCTCTGCACAGTCAACGCCTACTTCTAAATAGTCCTTCCTGTTCCCTTCACAGTGGGTGAGGGGCCCCTCTGTCCTCCAAGGCTGCCCAGGACAAGACACTGAACTTGTCCTATCATTGTATTTATCCCATTATCTTCCCACTGTTTCTCAGATTGCCTTCTCACTAGACTATGCTCCCTGGGGATTCGCAACACATTCTTGAGCATGTTTATTTACTCAAAGACAGTTTAGATATTAAATGAATGGATGGACATGCAATCAAAGGAAGAACCCAGGATTGGGACTCAGCTTCCCATACTCCCCTTTCTTTCACCATGTCGTTTGTCAGCTGTAAAATAAATAGCCAGGTTTCATAGGCTGGCGAGGGAAATTGATGTCTTTAGAGAAAAAAAGGGAGTAGTGGCTTGCTACCTCCTCTCAATCTGACATTTACTCGCTCTTCTGGGTAAGAAGAATAACTAATCTCTAGTGAATAGATTATTAACTATCGGGAGGGTCTTAAGACAAGTGGAGTGATATTGTTACTATTTTATACATCTTTATGTTTTAAGAAAATATAAAGCACTAGCTCTAGAAAAGAAAACCAGGAACACCTCCCGACCACTACTCTCCGTGGCCAGGGTCCTGCACACATTGTGGCTCACGTTTGCTTTGTCTAAACTCTGCCAGAAGCTCTGGAATTGAGTGTCAAGTGCAATAGTGGGTTTCTTCTATGAAGGGAAGCAACTATCATGGTCAGAGATGGAACATAACTAGGGCTCACCTTGTCCTAGCCCAAGGCATCTAATGTCTTGAAGAAAATGTCATATCTCCTGAATAACATAACCATCTACTGTAAGCCTGAAATTGAAGATTAAGCATCCCCACATCAAACCTGATCCCCCTTTTCATTGGAGCTATGAGTATAATGTTTAGAAAATCCTTCCAATGAGGTTGGAATACTAGACTAATTCATCAAAGCTTCCTGTGACACTGGAGCCTCAAAATTCTATAAGATTTTGAACATACATACATTTTTGTTTTGGGGTACTAGGGGTTGAACCCAGGGGCATTCTACCGCCAAGCTATAACCCCAACCATTTTTATTTTTTGTTTGGAAACAGGGTCTTGCTAGGTTGCTCAGAATTTCCCTAGGTTGTTGAGGCTGTCCTCGAAACTTCAATCCTCCTCTCTTAGCCTCCCAAGAACTGGGATTACAGGCATGCACCATCTGAACATACATACATTTTTGCTTGTAAAAATGATTTGGATTAGCCGGGCGTGGTGGCGCACGCTTGTAATCCCAGTACTTTGGGAGGCGGAGACCGGAGGATCCAGGTTCGCGGCCAGCCTCAGCTCTCTCGCGCTCTCTCTCTCTGTCTCTCTCTCTCCTTAGTGAGGTCCTCCGCAACTTCGTGAGACCCGGTTTCAAAATAAAGTATAAAAAAATAGGGCTGGGGGCGTAGCGCGGAGGTAGAACGTCCCTGCGTTCAATCCCCGGTACTGCAAAAAAAAAAAAAAAAAAAAAAAAAA
>PVJS01019018.1:0-34195 GCA_004027185.1 Glis glis | reverse complement strand
ACTCAGGGGCATTCTACCTCTTAGCTATACCCTCTTGCCCTATTTTATTTTTAATTTGCAAACAAGGTCTTGCTAGATTGCTAAGAGTCTGACTACATTGCTGAAGCTGTCCTCAAACCTGTGATCCTCCTGTCTCAGCATCCCAAGTACTGGGATTATAGGTGTGCACCAGCATGCCCAGGTTTCTCATCCATTTGAAACTGGAAGGCTGTGGATATATCAAAAACAAACAAATCGATATGAAATACAGGTTCAAGGGATCGTGAGGATGCTAATAGGAAGAAAGGCCCAGAATCTGCTGTGTAACTGGAGAGATGCCCTGTCTTCTCTGTGCTGAGAGACAAGAACACTCCTTCTCACCCCCACCTCTCTGCTCAGCCCAAGGGGGCTCCTCCAGAAATCCAGGCTCCCTCACCGTGGTATTGCTCTGACCTTCCTTCATCTATTTCCATTTCTGATTTGCACAGTGGGGAACAACACCATTTATCATCTCTTGGGCCAAAGCATCCATTCGGGGAAATCTATTTTCGTGCATGCAGAGCAGAATCTTCAGCCTGACTGATTCCTGAGGAAAATCAAATAACAACAGCAAAAGTGTCCCCAAAGAGCTGCTCCCTCCCTACTCACATCCCCCACAGAAACGTGTTTCCCTTGCTCTCTATGTATCAAAAAGCAGGCCCTGTGAGTAACTTCCCTATTAGGTCAGGTTCTGTGGGTAGTAATATACACACAGAATAGAAATAGCTTCAGGCTAGTTTCATGTCTATGACTAAAACAATACTCGAGGGTGGTAACTTTTGGTGGTTGCCTTATTTCCTGGTTTCTTTTTCCTCTTTCAAATATAATCTTAGCTCTCTGCTCCCTGCTTTGGGAGATTGGAGCAGAGAGAAGAACAGGGGCCTACAGGTCTCCATGGCTGTTGTTAAAGGGCCTGGGAATTAGGAGGTCCTAGTAATCAGGTAGTGTTATGGTTAGATATAGAATATACCCTGAAGAGCTCTTGTATTAATGCTCAGAGTTGATATAATTAAGTCATGAGTGTTGTAATCTCATCAGTTGCTAAATCCATTGTAATGAATGTACTGGTAATCTCATCAGTTGCTAAATCCATTGTAATGAATGTACTGGGTGGTCACCTCGGCAAGTGGGGTGTGGCTGGAGAAGGTGGGTCCCTGGGAGTGTGGCCTTAGGGACTGTGCTTTTGTCTTTGAATCCTCTTGCTTGCTGCCTCTCTCTTGCTTCTGGCCTCCATGATGTGAGAGCAGAGTCCTTGCTCTCTCCCTCTCTCTGCTTCCTGCCGCCATGCCCTGAGCTCCGCAGACCCAGCTCATATGGACTAAATCCCAAAATCTCCAAAAACAAAAAAACCTGTGAGCAAATAAATCTTCCTTCCTCTAAGTTGTGTGGTCACTTGTTTTGTGTTTTGGATTATAGCAGTGACTGAGACAGGTAGTCAATGTTTGCTAAGCACTTGGTACAACCCTAAGCCTGTTATGTTTGTTAACCTATCAAATCCTTCCAACAACATTAATAAGTAAGTGATATCACTGTATGGAAGTAATTGAAGACTTCATAAAATGAGAACAACACAAGCCATTCACCCACATCTTACTACAGGGAGGGAGAGAGGGATGCCATTGTAACCAAATTCCTTCTTTACTGGTTCCCTTCCCTAATGGTCCCATATGGGTCACCAAAATGATACAGGGTGTCTCCTCTTCTTGGGTTCTTGTCCAGTGGATTTCGATGAATGAAGTCCGAGGACCAATGAAGGGTATAGAAATATAAAAGTTTATTTTAAGTCAAGGAAAGATAGAAGACAAAAACAGCTTCCTCAACACAGTGGGGAGGGGTCCCCCAAAGAGAGTAACCATTGAATTTCTTGGGAGTGAGCTTTTATACCTTATTGAGGTTTTCCATCTTTTCTCTTATGATTGGTCAGAATTGGGTCTTGGGAGACCCAAGGTCTTTTGCCCAATTTCAGTCCTTAATTTGAATTGTTATCTCATGGGCTAGTGGGCTCTCATCTCCTGGTCCCACTTCTCTGTTTAACTTTTCCCAACCTTGTTTGTACAGGTTTTCCCCAGAATGCAGTCGACAGAAGGGTCTAAAGTTTTGGTTTGCTTTCCATAGTTCTTGCCTGGTCATTGTTACCATGATATCTTATTAACCTTCCCTGATTTTGTTCTTCATACAGATGAGTTCTTCTAACCCTTCCTGTTCCCAGGTCCTCTGCCCTGCTTCACCGTCTTTTGTGCTTGACATTCCCAAGGGCTGACGAGGTGGTGGGGAAGGTTGACAGGGAAGGTAATAGTCTCTGGTTTGTCCAGGCTGGTTCTGGCCAGTGGGAAGCTGCAGCAGGGCTATCTAGAAGTAGCTCATCCTCTGGGATTGGATAGGGAATCCTGTTGGCTCTCTCTGGTTGGTCCCGAATGGGAAGCAAGGCAAAAATAGGGAAACTGATGGTCAGTGTCCAAGCTCTGACCATTCTGGGCTGCTTGCTGCAGAGTCTAATATTGGTCTTCTGGATTGACTGTCACAGAGGTGGTGGATGCCAGTCCGAATGCCATACATGTTCCGACCATTGTTCACTTGTACATCTAGCTTTCCGCTGTCATGGAAGAGAGGCGTGGAAACATGTTCAGATCTGTATGGCCAGAAACTCCAAGTTGGGATATGAACACATGCATTCTATGGTAGGATCAGAGTTCTTAGTGACCGGCCCCTGCCTGCTCTCTGGATAACCCAGCTTGTCCTGACTGGTTCCCTACCCCTGTGCTCACTTGACCTGAAACTCTTAATAATTTATGGTTTGCTAATTAATAATTTTCACATTCACAAATAATGGTGCTGATAGGGTTGCATTATTTGTTATAAATAAGGAGTTAATTGATGGAGGCACAGGGATCATTTGCTTTGAAGAGGCTGTTGTATTCACGCTGATTGTTGTTTCTTGCTGACTCTAGTTGAGTGACGCAGCCATTTCACCATGGACACAGGTGCACGATGGCCATATCTCTTTCTCCCTCTCCCAGAGTATTACAGCCCTCTGTGCATTTGTTAAATAAGCCGTCTCCATCTGTCCTAAGCCCAGATTTACATACCTACACATCCAACAATGCATCTACTTAAGCATTAGCAATCTCACAAAAAGTACCCTTCAGGCCTCTGTCAAGCTCAGCCACATTTTTATAATGCTGCCTTTCGCAAAGGATCAGACCGTCTTATTTCAGCGGCATGTTTTTAAGTTTGTTGACATCAAAGTAGTTTTTGAGGCAATTCTTCCCATTCTTTGACTCTCCCTTATTTATTTATTTTTTCAATGGAATCTTCCTGCCGCATCAGTAAACATCTAAACCTTTGGACAGCCACTTAATTATCAGCTGCAGGCTGTCTGAAAAAGGCTCCTTTATCAGTGCAGAGCCTGCATCCTTTGCAAGGCCAATGTGGGTCCCTGAAGAGGGGGGTGCCTGAGCATTGATATGCAGAGTCATCTCATGGAGCACCAGTGATTTCCCCCTTCCTGAAGGTTCGCTTGCTGCCTCAGCCCACTGATCCTCCAAAGAGATTGCACTTGAAACTCTAGCAGATAAGCAAGTAAGTGACCGTCCCTGAGTATGTGAGCTATCGCTATGAGTGCTCCTGAGAAACAATGACATAGGAATGTGCTGCTGATTTGCCCCACTGGAGCTATCCCATGTCCATGTAGGAAAACAGCACTAGTATAGATGGGATCTGGACCATCTCCCCCAAGGCCCAGGTGTTAAAGGCTTGGTCCCCTGCTTGGTGCTATTGTGGGGTGGTGGGCCTTTTAGAGGTGTGGCTTGGTGGGCGGTCTTTAGATCATTGGGGGTGTGTCCTTGAAGGAACAGTGGGACCCCAGGCTCTTCCTCTTTCTCTCTTTCCCTTCCTGGTCATACAGAGAGTGAGTGGTTGTATACCCCAGCCATGATGGTCTACTCTGCCACAGGCCCAGAAGTAAGAGTCCAGCTGATTGTGGACTGGAATCTCCAAAGCTATGAGTCAAGTTAACTCTTTCCAAGTTGGTGATGGGTGACATGGGTATGGGTGACAATTGTGGAAGGCTGGTAAGTATCGCCCTTTTGGGAGGCCAGCCCCAGAGCAGGGCTGGGGAGGCAAGCTCCTGAGGTCACTGGGTACTGGTGGGCAGGGGAGACAGGAGAAACACAGGAAACTAAGGGTGTCCCTGATTCTGTGCAGGGAGAGGATTGGCAAGAAGGAAAAACTAAAGCATTAAGAGAGAAACAAAGAAAAAGACAAATGTCATGAGGTCACAAGGGATGGGTTATTTTTTACTTCTAATAGTGTGTGTGTGTGTGTGTGTGTGTGTGTGTGTGTGTGTGTCCTAATGGTGTGTAAGTAAAAAGTGGATTATAAGCCGGGCATGGTGGCACAACCTGTAACCCCAGTACTTGGGAGGCTGGGACAGGAAGATTGCAGGTTTGAGGCCAGCCTCAGCAACTTAGCGAGGTCCTCGGCAACTTAGTGAGAACCTGTTCCAAAATAAAAAAAAATAGGTCTGGAGATATAGTTCAGAAGTAGAATATGCCTGGGTTCAAACCTCAGCACCACAAAAAAGAAATTATTTGTCTAGTTAAAAAAATAATAAAAGAAAAACTCAATCCCACTGGTATTCTTACAATTTCTCTCCCCTCTTCTACCCTCTCAGGCACTTACAGATGGGTCTTTCTCTGTGGACCTGGTCACAAGAAGGTTGAAGAGGCTCCAAGCTTCACTTCCCAATATCTGAGCAACCCTGGAAGGAAATGGGGGGGGGGAACCACTGGTGTTCCTATTATGGGAACCTCTCTTCCTACGCCTCCCAGCAGACTATGGGGTTTGATCCATTAGATCCTGGGACTATCCAGGTAACGGGAAGCCAGGACAATGGGGGCTATCTGGAGGGTGATGATCTGCTGTCAGAATTCAAGTATGGCTGCTGGATATGGGATGAGAAGGGAAGGGAGGGTTGATTGCAGCTATGACCATGAACAAGGATAGACCTCCACTTTCTCCTTCCCCTTATCTGGACCCCCCCCTCCAGGAACCCAGGTCCCCTATTCTTCCATCATGGGGATAACGGCAGACACAGGATGAACCTGATTCCTAGACACAGTACAGCACCCCCTTCTGGTTCTCCATGGGCATGCTGTGTGTGCAAGAAATATACCCGTTGCACAGGCTTCTAAGACATTGAGCTTGCTCATTGACGCAGCAAAACCTAGTCCCTCCTGACTGTATCCATCCATGTGCACACGCATATCTTTGAAAAATGGAGCCACCAGCACTTCATCTTATAACCAGCCCTGTTTCCCAGTGAAGAAGTTCATAGATTTTTTTCCATCAATTCTTTGATGTGCTCAAAAATTAATTTACAAAGAGCCATCGAATAAGATCATTGCAGGCGACGGCAAAGTAACAGTAAACAAAGAGACCAGCAAGGACTCCAATTGATTGACAAAGTCACAGAAGCATGGGTCACCCCGGATTCCTGTCATGCTGGGTGCAAACTGCCACTAGAAAGACATTGAGCCTCAGTATTGTTCTTTTTTTATCTTTAAGGGGGAAGAAAGTATAAAAATAAAGCTAGGTAGAGCTAGGACTCTTTCAGATCTGAGTTTTACACTGAGCGTCTCCCTAGGTTTACATTCAGTTCTGCCAGGAGAGATTCCCAAATAAAGCAGAGGATCAGATGATGAGCTAGTCCTGGTCTACGCTTCGAAGGAAACGTCTCCAATAAGTTCACGTACTTAACCTGCAATTAAGAAAATTGATACTGCCTATTAGCTACCAATTAGTGGGTTTTTGTTTTTTACCAATTGTGGTAGCTTTGTGACTACTATAGAATGTTAAAAAATACAATTTCATCAGCACCTTCAGGTTTTGGAAGCCCATATAAAAAGGGCATCGAAGCCTTTAATTAAGTTAGCGTTGCATAGAGCTAACTTGGGCACAGAAGTGTGGGGGTCTGATTTAATAGAACCCGTGGATTCCAACCAAAGCTTTGCTCCTTCAAAGGAGGTGGGCTGTCTTTCTTTTTCTCTTTTAAATTTTCTTTAGCTTTTAAACTAAGAAAAGAATCTGCTTAGTAGAAGGCAGGCATTAAGAAACTCAGTTGAATATTGTATAGGTGAGAGGAAGCAGGAGTGGGTGGGTGGATGGGTGGAGACCTGTATTCTGGTCTGAAGAGTTTCAAATAAAATAAAATAGAAAAGATCTGGGTGCAGTGGTGCACACCTGTCATCCCAGTACTTGGGAAGCTGAGACACAAAGATCACAGGTTCAAGGCCAGTCTCAGCAAGTAGTGAGACTCTCAGCAACTTAACGAAACCCTGTTCAAAATACAAAATAAAAAAGGACTGGAGGTGTATCTCAGAGGTAGAATGCCCCCGTGTTTAATCCCCAGTACTCACCCACTCCCAAAAAAGAAAAAAAATGAAAGGTAGAATTGTCTAACAGAGATTATGTAGCTCCGGTGGTTTTGTGTATTCTTAGGGGGGTTGGTTTATCTGAGAATGTCTGCACATAGCTGAACCTGAAGCTCATCTCAGATAAAGCTTTTACGAAGGGCCTCACGTCTACTCCGGCCACTTTCTCCAAGTGACCTGTGCACACAGTCACAAGGATGCACACAGAGTATTGGAGTTCACCATAATACATGCAGTTCTTACGGCCAGATCATATGTGCATGAGTTAATATTCTAGACACATCTATAATCATGCACACCAGTTTCACATTAAATTGCATGCCTGTGGACCATGATCCAGGTTACTCAATGCTGGGAGTCCAGCCCGGTTAAAACCACAGCCGGCAGTCAGCAACCTCCCTTGGTCCCTGCCCATCAGTGTGGGCATCACAGAAAAACAGACTGCATCCCAGGATTCAAATCAGAGGAAACATATCAATTAGCACCCTATCGATCCACACGAAAACCTGAACATGCTTGATCACAGCAACTTTAGTTGAAAGAGACCAAACTGGACATGGTCCAGTATTCCCAGTCCTCTTGGGAATAATGAGGGGTAGAAGTTTGGGAGTGATTGGAAAGTGATCCACCAAACGCTCCTCTCGGCTTTTTGGAGAGACCTGCAGAAGCCAGGCTGGTGCTCAGGGGCTCTTCCTGGTCCTGGGAGGCAGGTGGGTTGCACCTGGCACTGAAATAGGACTTTGTAAATGAAGACCTTTCTCCCTGAGTCCCACCTGCATCTGGCTGTTGTTCCTAGAGGGCAGGCAGGGTGATGCCTGCTAGCTTTCTAAATTGTACTGGACTCCTTCACCCAAGAGCCTGGCTCCAGTTAATGGGGGGGGTTCACCTGTCATTCCCTGCAAAAATGAACATCTGGCAAGAGCTCAAAACCCTGGGTTTGTGATGGCTACATTATCATTACCATGAGAGTGAGGCTGGGCATCACACAGAACAGCATTAATAGTCCCTATCATCCCCGGAAGATTGCAACAAGCTGGCCACCCTGAAAACCCTTCCTATGTTTTACACGTATAGAAAACCTGGCCACGGTGGTGCACGCTTGTAATCCCAGTACATGGGAGGCTGAGACAGCAGGATCGCAGGTTTGAGGCCAGCCTCAGCAACTTAGTTTTTATATTTATTTATTTATTTATTTATTTATTTATTTATTTTTATACTTTTATTGGTGCATCATTGTTTCCCATCATAATATAGTTCATAGTCAGCAAGTTAGAGAGGTCCTCAGCAACTTAGTGAGACCCTGTTTCAAAATAAAATAAAAATAATAAAATAAAATGGTCTGGAGGTAGAGCTCAGAGGTAGAATGCCCCTGGGTTCGATCTCTAGTACCACAAAAATGAAGAGGAGGAAGAAGTCGAAGTAGAAGAAGAAGGAAGAGGAGGAGAGAAGAAGAAGAAGAAGAAGAAGGAGGAGGAGGAGGAGGAGGAGGAGGAGGAGGAGGAGGCCAGGCTTGTGGCACATGCTTGTAATCCCAGTACTTGGGAGGCTGAGACCAGAGGATCCAGGTTCGCGGCCAGCCTCAGCTACTTAGTGAGGCCCTCTGCAACTTCATGAGACCCAGTTTCAAAATAAAGTATAAAAATAGGGCTGGGGATGTATCTTGGAGGTAAAATGCCCCTGGGTTCAATCCCCAGTACTGCAAAAAAAAAAGAAGGAGGAGGAGGAGGAGGAGGAGGAGGAGGAGAAGGAGGAGGAGGAGGAGGAGAAAGGAAGAAGGAAAGAAAGAAAGAAAGAGAAAGGGAGAGAAAGAAAGAAAACCTGACCACCCAGCCAGGACACCCTCAGCACACAATGGTGACCAATCGTGAACCACATTATCTCTGAGCTCAATTTGGTTCTGGACCTGTTATCATGGGGCACTAGGAGGAGATTTAGTTCACTCAGATCCTTCCAACATCCCAATGAAGTTGGTTATACTATTACTCCTGCTTCACAGGTGAGGATAGGGAGGCACAGAGGGGTCAATGACTTGGGGAGGACACGCACCTAATAAGGAAGAGCAGGATTAAATGAATCCACCTTCATGTGCATGCACATTCGCACTGATGCAAACGACAGGGACAGCAGAGCACAGCTCCCACACATGAGATGTGACTCAGATCTGTGCAGGGTGATGTCTTTACTGGCACTGGCTGCCATGGGTTAGCTGCTGGTGTATCTAACGGTGTATCTGTCGGGAGCTTAGTATCCAGCATTATTTTTCTTTCCCTGAGTTCAATCAGCAAGTAAAGCAATATATTTTCCCTCGTCTTCAATCTTTTCTGTCCTGACCCATTCAGAAGTTCTACAAAGAAAGAAAGGTAGGAAGAAAGAAAGAAGGGAGGGAAGGAGGAAGGGAGGAAAAGAGGGAGGGAAGGAAGGATAGAGGGAGGGAAGGAAGGAAGGAGAGAGAGAGAGAAAAGAAGAAAGGAAGGAGGGAGGAGGGAAGGAAGGAAAGAAGGAAGGAAGGGAAGGAGAGAGGATCAGCTTAGGTGGGGCACATCTGGAGGCCCCTAACAGAAGCAAATCATTCTATGGCAACTGGACTCCAAAAGGACCCTGGATTTCAGACTAAGGACTCTGGGTTTCAGGCCTCTCTGGATTCTCCCACAGAGTCTCGCACAGGCTGAGTGCTCAATCAGTGTGTGTAATAGTCACCAATGATGGCAAAGTTCTACGAGTGAGAACCCCAAAAGACAGACCAGCTGAATGGACCAGGGACAGGACCTGGGAACTCGGAAATCCATTTGGTTTCTCTCACCATTTAGAGGATGTTGCGGCAAGTTTCAATCCAGAATCTTGGAAGAAGAAAAGAGAGCATCGCCTAATTAAATAAATAAGCAAGCATGTTTCTTGTTTTGCTGGAGACAATGGCCCATGGAAGACAGACAAAGCATGGTGCCAATCACTGATTATTTTTGCAAAGCAGGACTTTGTTTTTAGCTCCCGTCAAAAATAGATTCCCGCTTACCAGCACTTTGCTGTCAATAAAGAGCCGTTTTCGGCATGAATCTGCTTATCTCCCAACTCAACACGTGGAGTCTAAAGAGAAAAGAATGTCCTGCTCAAAAATAGCTGTCTGTTTTTCTCTTTTATTATTTTTGCCCGGTCTCATCTTTCTGTCTCCAGACGTATTCTCTCCTTGTGCTTTCTCCACAAGGAAGCCTGTTTTCCTGGGGCAGAGAGGGAGCTGCTGAAGAATCCTAGACACTATAGCAGGTGGAAGAAGAGAAAGACGAGGAGAAGGAAGAAGAAGGAGGAGAATGAAGAAGAGGAGGAGGAAGGAGAGGAGAAGGAGGAGGAGGGAGAGAAGAAGGAGGAGGGAGAGGAGGAGGAGGGAAAGGAGGAGGGAGAGGAGGAGGGAGAGGAGGAGGGAGAGGAGGAGGAGGAAGAGGAGAAAGAGAAGGAGGAGGAAGAGGAGAAGAAAGAGAGGAAGGAGGACAAGAAGAGGAGAAGGAGGAGGAGGAGAAGGAATAGGAGAAGAAGGAGGGAGAAGATTTATTTGCTCACATTATTTGGAGATTTCAGGGTTCAGTCCATGTGAGGCTGGGTCTGCAGAGCTCAGGGCATGGTGGTGGGAAGCAGAGAGAGGGAGACAGCAAGGGCTCTGCTCTCACATCATGGAGGCCAACAAGCAAATGGATTTAAAGACACAAGCACAGTCCCTAAGGCCACACCCCCAGGGACCCACCTTCTCCAGCCAACACCCCACCTGCCTAGGTGACCACCCATTAAATCCATCACAATGGATTCATTTATCCACTGATGAGATTACAACCTTCATGACTTAATTACATCAACTCTGAACATTAATACATGAGCTCTTCAGGCAACATTCTATATCTAACCTTACAAGGAGCTACCAGAATTGGTAGAGAGGCCAGGGACACAGACATCCCTCACACCATCAGAGGGAACATGACTGGCCTCACCTTCTGGCCTCCAGAACTATGAGAGAACAAATGTCCATTGTTCTCAGCCAGTTTGGCCTGCGGCTGCAGCAAACTAATACCTCCTGTTCCTCCCTAATTTGTGTTTTTGTTATGTCTTCAATGAGAGAAAGTGTTCTTTCCCTTCTCTTTGATCTCCTGGTTGTGATATTCCTACTGTCCTCCCCACCCACCTACCGGTGGTCTGTGCACACTTGAGTGGTCATCTAAGCAAGGTGCCCACAGATCCAGGAAGAGATGGCAGCTCCCAGCTGGTGAAGGAGGAAGCCCTCCCAGCAGAGAGCTGGGATTGTCAGGGGCACCGCCGAGGAAGGTAGAAGTGGAGATCTCTGGACTCCTGTTCCCTAGTTCTATCCTCCTGTCCACAGACGAGGTCTAGAGATGCAGGAGAGAGGGTTTGAGATGCACCTCTGCTTGAAATATAAAGGCACTTCCAGGGAGTTGGGCTTCCCAGGCGGAAAGAATTCAAATGTTCCTCTGTCATCTTAGAAGAGAGATGTTTCTCCTCCCAACTTCTGTCCATGGGGATAAATATTGGGTTCAACATGCTATTATCTATCTATCATCTATCTATCTATCTATCTATCTATCTATCTATCTATCTATCTATCTATATTATCTATCTATCCATCTATCTATCTATCTATCTATCTATCTATCTAATCTATCTATATACCTATTATCCTATCTATATACCTATTATCTATCATCTATCTATCATCTATCTATCTATCTATCTATCTATCTATCTATCTATCTATATCATCTATCTATCCATCCATCTATCTATCTATCTATCTATCATCTATCTATATCATCTATCTATTCACCTACCTACCCACCTACCTACCTATCATCTATCTATCTATCTATCTATCTATCATCTATCTATCTATCATCATCATCATCCATCTACTTTTTGTGTGGTGCTGGGGATTGAACCCAGGGGTATTCTAACTCTGAGCTATACCCCCAGCCCTTTTTATTTTTTATTTTGAATCAGGGTGTCTTGCTAAATTGCTGAGAGTCTCCCTAAGTTGCTGTGGCTGGCCTTGGACCTGCGATCCTCCTGTCTCAGCCTCCCAAGTACTAGGATCACAGGCATGTCCCACTACTCCTGACTCCTTTTTTCCTCTGTTTAAGCAACAAGGAAAAGATGGACCCTGGAGGCCAGACTGAGTTTTTTCCTCCTGACTGTCCTTTTTCACTTCCCCTTGGAGTTGTGTAAACAAATAATCCTTTTCAAGGTGTTATTTTGCCTACTTGGAAGTCAAACGTGGAGTATATTTTTTTTCTACTTGTCAAATCTTATTTTAAATACCTAGGTAGCTAGAAAATAAATGTCACTCGGTAGGAATAACTAATCACCTCTTAAAAGAGAGGCTCTTCTAGTTTGTTGACTCGGTTCTGAACTCCGCAAGCATGTACGCATGAAAATCCCTTCTCTTTTCTATTGTCCTAAGTCTAAAATTGTTTTTTTGTCTTCTTTCTCATCGTCTCTTCCTTGACATAATCACATTAGACGCCTCAAGTCTAGTCATCTGTGGGGAATTTTATTCAAAAACACAACTTTTTCTCCCACACTCTGTATCTCATTAATGAGGGTTCTCTTTTGATTTCTATTAAAGAGAACATTTTGATTTGCTTGGCTTCATCTAAGACCGTGGTTATTTTTCTTCAAAACAAATTAGAAACAGATGTTTATTCTGTGCAATGCAGGGTACCGGGAAGGAGATGGGGACTTAGAGGTGAACCAGGACCCAACCGGGTCTCACCCTGCAAGGCTTTTACATTATGGAGAAAAAAAAATAGACACAGGAGACATGAAGATCAGACAGCATTGTGAAGAGAGGGCAAAGTGTCTCTGGGTGTCAGGGAATCCCATGGAGAGTCCAGCTCTCTCCAGGTTCAGGGTGGAGCCTTGGATGAAAGTGAGGTCCATCCTGGGTCTGCAGAACTGGGGTCCAGTTGGGGCGGGGGGGGAGGCTACCCTGGGCTGGGAATGGGGTGAGTAGGAATTCCAGGTAGTTAAAATTAATTTTAAGCTGGGTGTGGTGGCACACGCCTGTAATCCCAGTACTTGGGAGGCTGAGACAGGAGGATCGCAGGTTCGAGGGCAGCCTCCACAAGTAGTGAGACTCTCATCAACCTAGCGAGACCCTGTTTCCAAATAAGAAATAAAATCGGGCTGGGGGTGTACCTCAAAGGTAGAATGCCTCTGGGTTCAATCCCCAGTACCACACACACACACACACACACACACACACACACACACAAAATAATTTTAGATTTTTCAATGCAATTTTAAGTTGAAACGTTTAAGAAAATTTACCCCAATATTACCAAGATTGAATGCTTTTGTTAGGAGAACTTGCCAGTTCTTTGTAAGTTTATTTGTGAGATTTGCTTGGGCTCCTGAAGTCTCTGAGAGCACTTTCCATGTTAATTAGGAACAGGCATTGCTTAAAAAGGAGCCTGGTAGGTTAAATTTATGAACACACTTTTGAAATATTTAAAGGAACATAATTCACTAGCTTATTAAAACTTCCTCTTCCATTGCATTAAGATAATAGATTTACGAACGGAGTTTAAAGTTTTTTAGCTGAAGTCCTGGGTAAGAACATAGCTTTTGCGATGTTTACTTTAATAAGTTGAATATTAAAAAACAGAACGAGCGCCAGGCGTGGTGGCGCATGCTTGTAATCCCAGTACTTTGGGAGGCAGAGACCGGAGGATCCGGGTTCGCGGCCAGCCTCAGCGCTCTCTCTCTCTCTCTCTCTCTTTCTCTCTCTCTCCTTAGTGAGGCCCTCTGCAACTTCGTGAGACCCGGTTTCAAAATAAAGTATAAAAAATAGGGCCGGGGGCATAGCGCGGAGGTAGAACGCCCCTGCGTTCAATCCCTGGTACCGCAAAAAAATAAAATAAAAAATAAAAAATAAATAAAAAACAGAACAAAAGCAAAACAAGAAGTTGCCAAGTCTTTTCTCTAATTGAAAGATGACATTCAGACATTGGGAAAGCCGGGTGTGGTGGCGCACGCCTGTAATCCTAGCACTTGGGAGGCTGAGCTAGGAGGATTGGCAGGCGAGGCCAGCCTCAGCATCTTAGCGAGACTCCGTTTCCAAAACGAAAAAAAAATTAAAAAAAAGGGCTGGGGGTGTAGCTCAGAGGAAGAATGCCCCTGGGGTCAATCCCCAGTCACACACATGCACACACACAAACACGCACACACAGGAGCGGTGATGATAGCCCTTGCTACCTTCTTGCATTTCCTATCGCCAGCATCTGGTAAGAGCCGGGGATGAGTAGTAACTACAGGAAGAGTAGTAGGTGCCCCCTTTCTAGACTAGGTCCACAGATTAAACCGACGTCTCTGTTTTAAGGATGTTCCTGCCTTTTCTGGATCCTGGTTCTTCCTAAGAGAGGTCTAGAGAGGAATGAGAGACAGCTGCCAGCCCCTCACTAGCTTACGCGATTCATTAGGAGTCCCCACCTGGCTGCAGCATTAGAAGTGTTAGCCTCTGAGAAAGCCGAGCTCATCATGGAGTGGTGTTTTTGTTTTGGGTGGTGTGATAGCTTTGACTTTGCTCCAGCGTGAGCTGCAGTACAGCAATCAAGAAAAAACACACAAAAAAAACAATAACAACAACACAAAACTTCGCTTCCAACGTGCGTCAGGTCCTGGCTATGCAGGGGGAACCTCTGCCTATGAGATGGATGAGCCGAACTGGAGACCATTAATTGGGACAAGAGGACGGGGGTCCTTAACTGAAGGTACAGCAAGCTCACAATCTCTGGGGTGGGACAGAGAAACCCTACTCCTAAATCCCTTCCTTTCTTCCTTCTTTCCTTCTTTCCTTCCTTCTTTCTTTCCTTCCTTCCTTCCTTCTTTCTTTCCTTCCTTCCTTCCTTCCTTCTTTCTTTTCCTTATTGTGGTGCTGGGGGATTGAACCCAAGGGCATTCAACCTCTGAGCTACACCCCAGCCCGCTTTTCATTTTAGTTTGAAACAGGGTCTCTCTAGGTTAATGAGAGTCTCACGACATTGCAGAGGCTGTCCTCAAACCTGTAATCCTCCTGTCTCAGCCTCCCATGCACTGGGATTACAGGAGTGCGCCACCATGCCTGGCTTAACATGTTGTGATTAAATATAAAAACATAGGTCTGAGAAGGACATGTTCTCTCCGAAGCTCATGCTATAGATTGGAGAGAAGAAAGAAGGGGAGGAGGTTATGGGGAGGAGGATGCAGGAGGTAGAGCCTGGGGCTTCCTTCTCCTGTAGAGAGAAGACACCTGTATCAACCGGGGCAGCAGGGCTGAGGCAGGGCCAATTAGGAGGGAAATTGGTTCTGTGGGTGGAGGCTTTGCTGAGAGAAGCAGAGGGTCCTAGGTCAGGCGTTTTACCTGAGATGCTGGGGAAAGCGACAACCGATAGAGAGAAAGGTTGCAGGATACGTCCCCCAGTCTTTGCAAGAGTGAGCTGGGGCGACTTTACACCAAGACAGTTTACCTGGAAATGAAGCACCTGTTCATGACGGATGGGAGGCCATGGTGGACAGAGGTCCAGGGAGAAATCTGAGCTGTAGTAATTGATGTTCTTCTAGGGTGGATAGAATGGTCGGTGGAAGGTTTCCTGGGATCTGCATGGTGAAGTCTAAGGTGGAAACACAGAGCTGTGTTCTCTGGAGCCAATGCAGTCCTAGTACAGGTACAACAGCAGACGGTGGGCGGGTCTGGAGTTCGCTAACGTTTCCAACTGTTGTCTCTAAATTGGTTGATTCTGGTTCTTTTCAGTGGGGCAGAAGCCTTGATTACTTTTCTTTTTTTGTATGTGTGGTACCAGGGATTGAACCCACGGGCATTCTACCTCCAAGCTACACCCCCAGCCCTATTTTTTATTCTTTATTTTGTAACAGGGTCTCACTAAGTTGAAGAGAGCCTCACTAAGTAGCTGAGGCTGGCCACGAACCCGGATCCTCCTGTCTCAGCCTCCCAAGTACTGGGATTACAAGCATGCGCCACCATGCCCAGCCCTTGATTACTTTTCTAGCTTTTCTTGCTGCCAAGGAGGGCTGAGTCCACCCAGAGCGGTTCGGTTCTGTGCGAGGGAGGCCGTGTGTTTATACAATTATGCTTACACCTGAGCCTACTGAGAAGTAACGTACGTCTCCTTACATTTTAAAAATACTTTTATTAGTGCGTTGCAATTGTACGGGTCAATTGTGATCCAAGCCTATGTGCACCAGCTCTTAGAACATTTTTGTTTGTTTTGGTTTGTGGTACTGGGGATGGAACCCAGAGGCACTCTACCTCCAAGCTACACCTCCAACCCTCTTTACTTTTATGTTTGAAACAGGATCTCGTTAGGTTGTTGAACATCTGGCTACATTGCTCAAGCTGGTCGTGTGTCAGCTCCCAAGTACTGGGATTACAGGCCACTACGCCCAGCTTCTTGGTGTATTTGTGTGTGTGTGTGTGTGTGTGTGTGTGTGTGTGTGTGTGTGTGTTACTGGGGATAGAACCCAGAGGCATTCTACCTCTGAGCTACACCATGCACACCTGTGATTCTGGTACTTGGGAGGCTGAGACAGGAGGATCTCAGGTTCGAGGACAGCCTCAGCAACTTTGTGAGACTCTCAGCAACCTAGTGAGAAAGACTCTCTTTCAAAACAAAAAATAAAAAGGGCTGGGGGTATAGCTCGGAGATGGAATGCCCCTGGGTTCAATCCTCAGTGCCACACACACACAAATAAAAAAAAAAAGAAGAAGAAAAAGGAAGGAAGGAAGGAAGGAAGGAAGGAAGGAAGGAAGGAAAGGAGCCCAAGACAGAATGTGGTCAACGGTTTCATGCTGTTTTCTTCTCCATTGTCACCTCTGTCTGCCTGGAGACGGGACTGTCAGTGATCTGGTGGTCCTAGACGGGGTAGAAGACAGAGGAGACATCTACACCTCGCCTTATTCCTAGTGGAATTCCTGGGCTGGTGAGGAAGAAGGGCTGTGGCCCTTTCAATTCCCTTTCCAGCGTGTGGCCTTGGGCATTACCATCCGTGAACTTCAGTTACAAGTTTTCCCTTCTTTATTAGGGCTCCTGGGCTATGTTTGTCTTTTTTTTTTTTTTTGGTTTCTGTTTATTTGTTTATTTTGCAGTACCGGGGATTGAATCTAGGGACTTCATCTGCCAAGCTACATTCCCAGCCCTTTTAATTATTTGTTTTATAGCAGGGTCTTGCTAGATTGCTGAGGGTCTCGCTAAGTTGCTGAGGCTGTCGTTGAACCTGGGATCCTCCTGTCTCAGCCTCCCAAGTACTGAGATTACAGGCATGCACCACCATGCCCAGAAGAAAGATTTCTTTCTGGGCTTCTGTTCATTTGTGAGCCAGAAAGAGCAGGAGCTCCTAGCAGAGGGACCACATGGAACAAACCCATTGTTGGAAAGTACGGGAAGTCCCACGTTTAACAAAAGCTAAGCCCTACCTCCCTTCCCTGGAAACTTCAGAGCCTTGTTTAAAAGGCAAAGACTTTGAAAACAAAAAAGCTCTTTAGAAAACATTTTTCAAAGGCTTCAGGAACTTGGCAAGCAATTCCAAACTCTGTCTGCATGCACCTCGGAGCCGCACATAAAATGTCACCGCTGCCCAGGGCTGTCCCTAATTATACTCCTGAAGTTGGGCTTAAAACAATTGGTTTCCATTATCTTTCTCACAAGGTGGGTTCTGGAAGGGCCCAGGCATCAATTACAAAATTCAGCATAAACTTTTTCTTTGCAAGGACCCTGACACGCCATTTAACTGAATTTTACTTGTCAGATACTAACGGTAAATCCGAGCAAGGTTTTGATATAGTGGAGGTTTCCTTTTGGCATTGAATAAAAACCAATTCCTGGAAGGATATGGATTTGAAATATTGGGTTGCCTTCATTATTATTCGACCCCTTTCCCTTAACGTGCTGCAGAAAGTCAAAGTTGCAGGCGCAGGATTCAATGCTGACTGCATCTATCATCACTAGGAAAATGGAGAGACCAGGACTAGGAAAATGGGCGGGGAGAGAGAGGGACCTCTCCTTTGTGCCCAGGGACAAGGAGAAGCTTCTAAATCAATTATTCAGTTGAGAAACCTGAATTTGACTTTACAAAGGGGAATCAGGTCATGCCGGCTCCGGGTCTGCAGAGCCCCCCAGGGTGCAATATCACCTTGATTCTACGACCTCAGTCCTCCAATCGCAAGCTCAAATAGACCGTTGCAGGTCTCAAGCCCTGCAGCATCCTGTGCACGTGTGAACAGTGAGAAGTGGTCCAATAAGCACTTTTCAAGTCCCTAGATGTCTTCGATGTCTTATTATAAAGGTGACATATGTTTTATGCATAAAGATATATAGTCAAAGTTTTCTAAAGACCAGCCCCTCCAAAGTCCCTGGCCAAGGACCGACCATCGTTCATAAGTTATAAAAGATTCTACCAAATTTCTCTCAATCTGTCCAGCAAAACAGTTTGGTCGCTAAAATATATTTACTGGACCCTGTCATCCCAGTACTTGGGAGGATGAGAGAGGCGGATGGCAAGTTCAAGGTCAGCCTCAGCAACTTAGGCCCTTTGCAACTCAGTGAGACCCTGTTTCCAAATTAAAAATATATATGTATAGAGAGAGGCGGGGGTGTAGCTCAGAGGTAGAATGCTCCTGGGTTCAATCCCCAGTATCTCACACACACACACACACACACACACAATATCTATCTATGTATCTATGTATCTATCTATCTATGTATCTATCTATCTATCATCTATCTATCATCTATTTAAATTTATAGAAATATAATTTTTAAAGAATTTATATAAATGTAATTTTTAAAATCTATATCAACGTAATTTAAAAATTTATATAAATATAAATTTTTAAAATTTATATATATATAAATTTTTAAAATTTATATATATATATATATATATATATATATATATAAAGCCAGGTGTGGTAGAGCACGCTTGTAATCCCAGTACTTGGGAGGCGGAGACTGGAGGATCGGGTTTGCGGCCAGCCTCAGTTACTTAGTAAGACCCTCTGCAACCTAGTGAGACCCTGTTTCAAACTAAAGAATATAAAATAGGGCTGGGGGTGTAGCTCGGAGGTAGAATGCCTCTGGGTTCAATCCCCAGTACTGCAAATAAAATTTATATATATAATTTTTAAAAAACTATATATAGCTAGGCGTGGTGGTGCACACTTGTAATTTCAGTACTTGGGAGGCGGAGACCAGAGGATCTGGGTTCGCACCCAGCCTCAGCTACTTAGTGAGGCCTCTGCAACTTTGTGAGACCCGGTTTCAAAATAAAATATAAAAAATAGGGCCGGGGGTGTAGCGCGGAGATAGAACGCCCCTGGGTTCAATCCCCAGTACCACAAAAAAAACTATATATATAAGATTTTTTAAAACTATATATACACAAATTTTTAAAAATTATATCGAATTTTTGGTACCTTTCTCAGGTTTTAACTCATAGCACGGTTTAAAGGAGCTGGCTGCCTCCTCCTGCTTTGACCTCTGTCCCTCAGAGATGTCCCCAAGTCACCTCTTCCTGCACCTTCTCATCTCTTCTCAATGTCCACTTCACGGAGGACCCCAAATAACAAACACTAATGCTTCGGCTTGCTTTCTTTTCTCAGCATAGTGTCTCTCAGACCCATCTGTGATGCTGTTTACCGGTACTACATTCCTTTTTATTGCTGCGTAGTATTCACCCTATGAACATGCCATGTTTATGTGGTGTAATTACATTATGTGGGTTACAATTATGTAACTCATTTGTGCATTCATTGATGGAGTCCCAACTGGGTCCAGTCTATTTCTTGGCTCTTATCAACGAAGCCTCTTGTGAACATCCGCGTTCAAGTCTCTGGGCGGACCTGTGTTTTCATGTCTCCTGAGTAAGTAGCTAAGAAGGGTGGTGCTCAGTCACAAAGTAAGTCAATATATGGATAAATGTTGGAAAACGGACAGTTTTCCATAAGCTTACCTCATTCCCTGTTCCCAGGAGCAATGCAAGAGAGTTCAAATCGCTTCGTGTCCTTATTAACAACGGATACCTTCAGTTTTGAGAATTTTAGCCATTCTACCAGGAGTGCGATTCTACTAACAGCGCTCCTTCCTGTCCTTAATTTCCATTTTCCCGATGACTGATTTTTGAAGGGCGCTTGCTCCGTGCCTTCTTTTGTTATTTGTTTCTACGAGGTTGCTGATCTGACCACTGAGCCTGACTCTTACTCTGCATATTCTGGATATAAGTCATTTGTCAGGTGTAAGCATGGCGAATATTTCCCTTCAGTTTGTGACTTGCCTTTAATTTGCATCCTGATACCTTTTGAGAGGCATGCGTTTTTAAGTTTTGATGAAGCACAATTTCTCAAGTTTGCCTTGTGTGACCTCTTTATGGAAATCCTGGTCTTCCCCGGGGCCACGTGTCTTTCTCTGTATTTTAGTTTAACTGTAAAATGATGTTAGCTTTCATCATTAGGTGTGCGACCCTTTTGAGTTAACCTGGGAGTATAATATGAGATATGATTGAGGTTGGTATTGATTGATTGATTGATTGATTGTATAAGGACAGGCAATTGTGTAGTCATACTCATTAATAGACTTTATTTCCTATTGAGTTACAGTGTCGGGCTGATCAAAAACACATACGTGCCAGTGTGTCTTTATGATCCCTATTCTAATAGCTCCATTGATGATCGTTGTGCACCTAAGCACACAGACACACAGACGACACACACAGACACACACACACACAGACACACACGCAAAATCCACTTTGTTGGTGACTATTCCTTTATATACAGAACTCAGGACCGATTAGTAATCTCTGAATATTAATTTGAAGTTAAAAAAATCTCTTTTATTTTTAAAATTTTATTTAAAAAGAAAAGCCGAGTGTGGTGGTGTGCTGCTGGAATCCCAGTACTTGGGAGGCTGAGACAGGAGGATCACAGGTTCTTGGTCGGCCTCAGCAACTTAGTGAGACTCTCCACAACTTAGTGATACCCCGTTTCAAAATTTAAAAAAAAATAGAGCTAGAATATAGCTCAGAGGTAGGATGCTTCTGGGTCCAAACTCCAGTACCCCAAATAAATAAATAAACAGACAAATAAATAAATAAATAAATAAATAAAAAACAAATAAAATAAAATAACATCTAAGACATTAAAAACTTCAGGATAAAGCTGGGCGTGGTGGCGCACGCTTGTAATCCCAATACTTTGGGGGGTGGAGACCGGAGGATCCGAGTTCGTGGCCAGCCTCAGCTCTCTCTCTTTCTCTCTCTCTCTCTCTCTTTCTCTCTCTCTCTCTCTACTTAGTAAGGCCCTCCGCAACTTCGTGAGACCCGGTTTCAAAATAAAGTATAAAAAATAGGGCCGGGGGCGTAGCTCGGAGGTAGAACACCCCTGCGTTCAATCCCCGGTACTGAAAAAAAAAAAAACTTAAGGATAAATGTGACAATATTTGTGAAGTACTACTGCACCAAAAATTGCAAAACAAACAAACAGACAAAAAACAAAAGAAAAAAAGCTGTTGAAAGAAATTAAAGAACCAAGTGAACCAAGGTGTGTGTACTCTAGGCTCCAGCATCTGAACTGTTAATGTAGGAAACTGCCCCAAAGTGGTCCAGGGAGTCCATGAAATCCCAGTCACGACTTCAGAAGATGTTCTTTGTACAACCTGTCAAGCGAGTTCTAAAATTTATGTAGAAATAAAAAGCAGGAAAACAACTTTGAAAGAGGAAAACAGAGTGCTCTAAAATCTACAGCGATCATTTTATCTCAATCTAGATTCCAATACCGTTACTTCATACACGTCTGAAATTTTGCCAGAGCTCATTTCTCTTCCTTCCGTCTTGTCTCTGGTGCTAATTTTGCTGCACCATTCTCTTTCTACCTCTATAATAAACCCAATAATTCACTGATCTTATTTGTCCTTTAAAAATGTCATTAACACTGGTATTAGTTTAAAACTGGAAAAAAATATTTTCTTTTACCCTTACCCGCCTATTTATTGACTTTGGAAGCTTTTATGCTTGTGTGTAAATCTGTAAATCCTTCTACCTATGAAACTTTCCTTAGCGTAAGGCAATTTTGCTACTACTGATTTCTCTTGGCCTTTGTCTGAAAAGTCATGGTTTGGGCTGCATCTTTAAAAAAAATTTGGACTGCATACACAATTCTAGGTTAATGCTTTTTTTTTTCTAATAGCTCAGCACTTTAAAAATATTATTTTATTGTCTTCTGAACTCTGTGGCTTCCAACGGAAGGTTCTCCTTAATTATGTCCCATAGTTTTCTCTCTCTGCACACCTCCCCCCATACACATCCCACAATCTGCTGCCTTTAAGATTTTTCTTTATCACTTGCTTTCAGAAATTGTACTGTAATGGTTCCCAGTACAGTTTTCTTTATGTTTCTTCTTTTCTGGACTTATTCATCTATTTGAATTTGTGCTTCATGGTTTCATAAAAGTTGGATTTTTTTCAACCATTATTTCTGCAATTACTTTTGAGTTCTTGCTTCTCTGCTATCCTCTTTGGATTCTGACCACATTTAAAAAGCAAATATATGATCACAATGCAAATTTTTCTACCGAGGAGGCCAATAGCTGCATTGATACGACAGGGGAAGACATCATTTTTCTTCAGTAACCAAAAATTACACCCCTCCACTCAAAGAAAAGAAGCGAAAAGAACAGAGACAAGCTAGTCTTTAAAAAGCAAACATCAGCAAAAAACAAATACATATACATATATATATACATATATACATATACATAGCATATATATATATATATATGTATTTCCCATTTTCTCATGCATTTATTTTTCCTCTAAATTATTGATGGTGCTAATTTTGTTTATAATAGCTCTTTTAATATTTTTATCTCTTTTTTTTGTGGTACCGGGGATTGAACCCAGGGGCGTTCTACCTCCGAGCTACACCCCCAGCCCTATTTTTTATACTTTATTTTGAAACCGGGTCTCACGAAGTTGCAGAGGGCCTCACTAAGGAGAGAGAGACAGAGAGAGCGCTGAGGCTGGCCACGAACCTGGATCCTCCGGTCTCCGCCTCCCAAAGTACTGGGAATACAAGCGTGCGCCACCACACCGGCAAATATTTTTATCTTAAAACTCTATCACAACTGGGCATGGTGGCTCACACTTATAATCCCAGTACTTAGGAGGCTGAGACAGGAGGATTGCAGGTTGGAGGCCAACCTCAGAAATTTAGTAAGGCTCTCAGCAACATAGCAAGAGCCTGTTTCCAAATAAAAATTAAAATAAGGCTGGGGGTATAACTCGGAGGTAGAATGCCCCTGGGTTTACTCCCCAGGAACAAAACAAAACAAAGCAAAAATTAAAAAAAAAACCTTCTATCATAGATACGGAACACTGATATCTTATGACCGGATCATATATATGTAAGTTCATATTTTAGATAAATATATAACTATGCATAACAATGTTGCATTATATGTATATCTGTTGGAAAATCTAGTTGAATTCCTTATAATAGACACCTATATACATATATAGGCATACAAATGATTTAGATCTATGCATCTATTTATCATTCATTCATCCACTAAACAATAAAGATAATATCTGTGATATATGCTAGAAATATACCTTGGTAATTAAGTCGCAGACCCTAGTGCTGTGATTGCTAAGCTTTTATTTCATTTTGCTTCATGCCTGTATTTGTTTCAACCTTTCAATTTTCAAAGTTGGTAACACCAAGCAGAGCAGGTCAGAATCTACAAATTACCTCAGAATCCTTCTGGGTTTTATCAATATTCCTTGGCTTCTAATTGTTTTTTTTTTTTCTTTGAGCAGGCCGACTTTCACTCTAAAACATCTTTTAGTTTAAATGAATGCTTGATTTCTAGCATTTAGAAAAATATAAGCTGGGTGGAGTGGCACACATCTGTCATCCCAGTACTTGGGAGGGTGAGACAGGAAGATCACAGGTTTGAGGCCAGCCTCGGTAACTTAGGGAGACCCTCAGCAACCTAGCAAGACCCTGTTTCAAAACAAAAAAAAATTTGTAAAAAAGGGATGAGGTGTAGCTTGGAGGTAGAATGCCTCTGGGTTCAACCCCCAGTATAATACATGTATATATATATATATATATATATATATATATATATATATATACATGTATAATATGTAATACATTATATAATATGTATACATTATATAATATGTAAAGTGCTCATAAGTATTTCCCATTTTTATAGTACCGGTTGAACATTCTTCACATTACAAAAGTTGAATTCTTTTCAAAGTACAGTTTCAGCAGGTGTATACAGTAGTGCCCCAGGATGTATTCTGGGCGGGTCTCGTGAATGAATTCTGAGAAAATCTCCCGACTCAGCCATTTCTCATTGTGCAGGGAAGCGATTTTTTAACTTTGTATTCAATCGATGGACCTTTGTGGTTTGAAATTGGGTTAAGCATTATATACGGCCATAAATGAATAGAAAGTGTGCGCTGTTGTCCTCCCAGAAGTGGAGAGTGACAATCAAGTTCTCCGGGACTACAGGACGTATTCCTATGCCATCTCCATTGATTCATTTAGATATTGCATGTCTCCTGAAGAGCTCATGTATTATTGCTCAGAGTTGATGCAATTAAGCCATGAGGGTTGGAATCTCATCAGTGGGTAAATCCATTGTGATGGATTTACTGGGTGGTGACCTAGGCAGGTGGAGTGTGGCTGGAGAAGGTAGGTCCCTGGGGCTGCAGCCTTAGCAACTGTGCTTGTGTCTTTGAATCCCCTTGCTTGTTGGCTCTGTCTTGCTTCTGGACTCTGTGATATGAGAACAGAGTCTTTGCTCTCTCCCTCTCTCTGCTTCCTGCTGCCATGCCCTGAGCTCTGCAGACCCAGCCTCACATGGAGTGAACCCCCAAATCTCCAAGAATGGTGGGAAGATAAATCTTCCTTCCTCTGAGTTGTGTGGTCAGTCATTTTGGATGACCGCGGAGAATGTTGATGAAGACACCCATAATCAATGCTGGGGGGTGGGGCTGCTCAAATCAATAAAATCCTGAAAATCACTATAGATTTTGCATTTGTTCCTGAGTCTGCCTGAGAAACAGCCAGTCCCCACAAAGATGAGATCTGTTAAATTCCATCTGATTCCAAGTCCAACTACCCACAAATATTGAAACTGTTCGCTCTCTTTTATACATACATACACACACACACACACACACACACACACACACACACACATATATATATATATATATATATATATATATATGCATTGTAATCATACATCTTGATGGGTTTCAGGGTGGTAGAAGTATACATGCACACATCGGTCAATTAGCCCTCCCCCAACTCCCACCCCCATTCTTTCCCTCTTCCCTCCTTCAATACTATTTGATCAACTTTCAATACTTTGATCAACTACTATTGATCAAAGTCACTCATAGTTGACTTTGATAAGTTGGTGTATGGACATCCTGTGCATGAGGGTGTTTTCCTCTTCCCCCCTCCCATCTCCCTCAGGTCACCTTCTTTACTCATCTGAGGTTTTCTCCATCTTTGTCTGGACTCCCCCCTATGCCCTATTCTCCCTAGCTTCCGCATATTAGGGAGATCCGACTTTTCACCTTTTGTGACTGACTAATCTCACCAAGCATAATATTCTCTCATTCCATCCATAGATGAATGGGTTGCAAAACTATGGGATGTGTACACAATGGAATTTTACGCAGCTATCAAGAAACTGTTCTTGCCGGGCGTGGTGGCGCACGCTTGTAATCCCAGTACTTTGGGAGGCGGAGACCTGAGGGTCCGGGTTCGCGGCCAGCCTCAGCTCTCTCTCTCTCTCTCTCTCTCTACCTAGTGAGGCCCTCCGCAACTTCGTGAGACCCGGTTTCAAAATAAAGTATAAAAAATAGAGCCGGGGGTGTAGCGCGGAGGTAGAACGCCCCTGGGTTCAATCCCCGGTACCGCAAAAAAAAAAAAAGAAACTGTTCTCTTAAATGGCACTTAGATCTAAGTCTGAGGGCCACTGAACCCTATACAGGCTGTCCCAGGTAATGCAGTGATTGGCTTTGGCCCATGGAATTAATGCAGGTGACATTAATCCCAAGACCTTCCTATCTGGTGACAGAGCAGGTTTTCATTGCCCCCTTCATTCTTCAGTAGTAATAGAATTCCACTTTTATTTGAGCTCATGGAAAATCCCCATCACCATCTTTGGTCCCAGGGTCATTTCTTTTGAAGTCTGAGTTGCGTATATCTGCAAAGATCCTGGCAACATCAGCTCAGGAGAAGCATTTGGCTAGTGAGGATCTGAGGGTGGCCGTGCAGGGATGCAGGCGGCAAGAGCTGCATCAAATACAGAGAGTGACCCAGAAGTGGCGGTATCCTGCAGTTCAGGGAATTTCACTTAAAACAGCAGGTGATTTTGAGGAAAATGAGGGCATCCTCATCTCTCTCCCTTTTCAGCCAAAACTTAAGCACAAAAGCTTACGTCAAAGTGTTTCTCAGTGGTGCACACCTGGAATCCCAGTCCTTGGGAGGCGGAGGCAGGAGGATCGCAGGTTCCAGGCCAGCCTCAGCCACTTAGCGAGACTTTCAGCAACCTAGTGAGACCCAGTCTCAAAACACAAAAGTAAAAAAGGGCTGGGGGTGGTGTACACTGGAATCCTAATACTTGGGAGGCTGAGGCAGGAGGATTACATATTCGAGGCCGGTGTGTGGTAACTTAAGGAGATCCTGTTTCAAAATAAAATAAAATAAAATAAATAAATAAATAAATAAAAAGGGTTGGGGGTATAGCTCAGAGGTAGAATGTCCCTGGGTTCCATCCTCAGCTTTTAACTGAATCTCTACATATCTTTACATTTCTCATTTGGGGCTGATTGGTCAAACAATTCATTCAACATTAAAACTTCAGGTGAAGCCGGGCATGATAGCACACACTTGTCATCCCAGTACTTTGGGAGGCTGAGACTGGAGGATCCAGGTTCGCGGCCAGCCTCAGCTACTTAGTGAGGTCCTCAGCAACTTAGTGAGACCCTGTTTCAAAATAAAGAATAAAACACAGGGCTGGTGGTGGCGCTCAGAGGTAGAATGCCCCTGGGTTCCATTCCCAGTACTGCAAAAAATAAAATTAAAAAATAAAGAATAAAAGATAGGGCTGGGGGTGGAGCTTGGAGGTAGAATGCCTCTGGGTTCAATCCCTAGTACCACACACACACACGCACACACACACACACACACACACACACACACACACACACAAACCTTCAGGTGAGTCCGTTTCCTGGTAATGGCAGGGAGCTAGGAGCTAGGGGACAGGAGTGAAGGACATTAATAGTTAGAACTGAAATGCAGCCCTGGGCTGACAATTATGGAAATCAGAATGCTGGGCATGTCCTGGGGGAATCTAAGGATTTCCCTGGGCATCAGACATATTGGGGAAATGTAAAGGAGTAGAATTCCAGAGTCTCCAGGGATCTCACACTCTGCCCCAGTTCATTTCTTATTCATTCATTCATTTTTTTTGTGTGTGGTACTGAGGATTGAACCCAGGAGCATTCTACGCCTGAGCTACACCCTCAGCCCTTTTTTATTTTTGTGTTTTGAATCAAGGTCTTGCTAGATTGCACAGAGTCTCGCTAAGTTGCTGAGACTGGCCCGGAACCTGCGATCCTCCTGTCTCAGCCTCCCAAGGACTGGGATGACAGGTGTGTACTGCCGTGCCTGGCTAGGATACATGTTTGATCATTGGGAGAATCAAGGTGGATGGTGCTCACATGAATCTGAAATGCATGTTTTGGGGCCTTTTATTCCCTCCACGGTGAGATTACCGAAGAAAGAAGAAATAAACCCTTGAGTCCACTCTGAAAATAGCAACATAACTCAACCCCGTGTCCCCAAACAGGCTTAAAATTGAAAGGAATTATTTTGTCTGTCGTTGGGAATAAAAAAGTGGGATGAAGCTATAGGAGATCAATTTTAAATCATCTGAGGCATCAGGAGAGAGGTTTTGTTCCCAGAGGCGCTTTTCAAACCAGGTAACATGTTTTTGCTCTGGCCCTTTTCATAAGGAAATCATGCATTATGCAAACATCAATATTTAAACCAATTAAGAGCAACTGGAGTGAATTCTTTCAAGAATGTGGAACTGAGTTTCGGCTTTCTTTTCATGAGTCTGATTCTTTCATCGCTAAAATACAGCAATGAGAGTTATGGGCTGTGCGTGAGCTCACACGGTGGGAGGAAGACGAATTCCCTATTTTTCTTTTTTTTTTTTTTTGCGGTACCGGGGATTGAACCCAGGGGCATTCTACCTCCATGCTACACCCCTGGCCCTATTTTTTATAATTTATTTTGAAACTGGGTCTCACGAAGTTGCAGAGGGCCTCACTAGGTAGAGACAGGGAGAGAGAAAGAGAGAGAGAGAGAGAGCTGAGGCTGGCCATGAACCCGGAACCTCCAGTCTCTGCCTCCCAAAGTACTGGGATTACAAGCATGCGCCACCATGCCTAGCAATTTTTCTCTTTTTTGATGAGAGCACATGGTCAAAATTTTTACGTGTCAGAGATGAATTCTTTCTTGGTGAATTTGAGAGATTTAGCAGCAAGATGCCGTGGGTTTACCTGTCACCCTAGCACTGGGGGCGATCACACCATCCCTATTTTACAGATGGCAAAACTTAATAGTAGGGGCACCATTCATTCCCCATAGGTCAAGAGTACCCACAATACATTCATGGCTGAGGCCTCTTGTTTAAAACGAGTAGGTCCAGCCGGGCGTGGTGGCGCACACCTGTAATCCCAGTACTTGGGAGGCTGAGACAGGAGAATCACAGGTTTGAGGCCAGCCTCAGCAACATAGTAAGACTCTCAATAACCTAGCGAGACCCTATTTCCAAACAAAGCAAAAAAAACCATAAAAAGGTTTATTCCTAAGTATTCTATTTTCTCCTTTTTGAGGTTATGGTGGATGGAATTGTTTTCTGTGTTTCTTTTTCAGTAGATGTGTGGTTAGTGTATAGGAATGCTAATGATTTTCGTAGGTTGATTTTTGTATCCTGCTACCTTGCCGAAACTATCTATCACTTCTAGAAGTCTTCTGGTTGAGTTTTTTGAATCTTCTAAGTAAAGGATCATGCCATGCGCAAACAAAGATAGTTTCAGTTCTTTCCCTATTTGTATTCCTTCGATTCCTTTCCCCTGTCTTATTGTCGAGGCTGGAGTTTTGAGCACTATGTTGAATAAGAGTGGGCATCCTTGTCTTGTTCCTGATCTTAAGGGAAATTCTGTCACTTTTCCCTATTCATAATGATGCTGGCTTTGGGTTTGTTGTATATAGCCTTTACGATGTCAAGGTAGGCGCCTTCTATTCCTAATTTCCTCAGCATTTTTTAATCATGAAAGTATGTTGGGTTTTGTCAAATGCTTTTTATGCGTCTAGGAAATGAAATCAGAATATTATAATAATTGGTGCATATCCATATTCATAGCAGCACAATTTACAATAGCCAAATTATGGAACCGGCCTAGGTGTCCATCAACAGATGAATGGATCACAGATCTTTGGTATATACACACAACTTTGGTGTATACACACAGAACTTTGGTATATACACACACACAACAGAATTTCACTCAGCCATAAAGAAGAACAAAATCTCGCCTTTTGCAGGAAAATGGATGGCACTCGAGATTATACCAAACAAGTATAGCCAGTCTCAAAAAACAAGTAGATGTGTGTTTTCTCTGATAGGTGGAAGCTAGAGGGATATCCCAAAATAAGGGCAACACCAGAGAGACGAGCAGAGACTCCAGGGGAGAGACTGAGGGGGATCAGGGATGGGAGATGAAGTCACAAAGAGTGTAATAGTTGAACTAATGCCGTGAATGTGTACAACACTACCAATTCCAATATCAAAGACACGCATGGGGAGGGGGAGGGGAGCAGAGGGAGGGGCACCAAGAACTGTGTGTGTGCATCTGACACTCTATGCCCCAATATGATGTCAAAGTACAATGCACCAAATTTAGAAGAAAAATGAAAACAAACAAACAAACATAAAAAGGGCTGAAGGTAGGCTGGGCGTGGTGGCGCACGCTTGTAATCCCAGTACTTTGGTAGGCGGAGACCGGAGGATCCGGGTTCGCGGCCAGCCTAAGCTCTCTCTCTCTCTCTCCTTAGTGAGGCCCTCAGCAACTTCATGAGACCCGGTTTCACAATAAAGGATAAAAAATAGGGCCAGGGGTGTAGCGCGGAGGTAGAACGCCCCTGCGTTCAATCCCCGGTACCACAAAAAAAAAAGGGCTGAGGGTGTAGTTCAGAGGTAGAATGCCCCTGGGATCAATCCCCAGCACCACACACACACACACACACACACACACACACACACACACACAGTAGATTCCAAAAGAACATGGCAAAAATGTGCTAGATATTAGATGTTTGTGTTCTTGAAAAATAATGATTCGAACCCCCATAAAATACAGTGTAATGTGATTATGCAATCCACAAAGTAAATCCAACATGCATGTGTGTGTGTGTGTGCATGTGTGTGTGCGTGTGTGCATTGTGTGTGCACATGTGTGTGCGTGTGTGTGTGTATGCATGCGTGTGTGTGTGCGTGCGTGTGTGTGTGTGTGTGTGCGTGCATGTGTGTGTATTTAGCCTCTATAAGTGCACAGTTGCAAATATGAGCCCAGGGACTCCCTGCCGTCTAGGAATTGGCTTGCTGTTGTATTCTGAAGGTTTTTCTTCTTTTCTTTCGGGAGAGAGCCCTGAACTAAAGATGTGGGATTATGTACAAGAATATTTGCAGTTCACAATGACCCTGGGCAAGCCTTTCCCGTCTCTGGCCACCAGGTCCCCTCCATATGACACCGGGGGCCCAGAGATGATTGCTTGTCTGTGACTTTAAGACAAAGGTGAGAGCTCTTGGCACGGCGTCTCCTTCCTCTGCAGACACGTGGGGCATTTTATTTGGGTCACAAGGAGCTTTAAACGGTTTCCAGTCAATATTTAAACATTCGCAGGTTTCCTCTATGCATCCAGACTTCTTGTACAAGATGTAGTAGATGTTCTTGAGGCTCCAAACACCTGAGGCTTTTGCCTGCATTTTTTTTTTGCTTTGTTTTGTTTTGTTTTGTACTGGGGATTGAACTCAGTGGCCTTCTACCTCCTACCTACACCCCCAGCCCTATTTTATTTTTTATTTGGAAACAGGGTCTCACTAAGTTGCTGAGGGTCTCATTAAATTGCTGAGGCTGGCCTCAAACTGGCAACCCTCTTCTCTCAGCCTCCCAAGTACTGGGATGACAGGTGTGCATCACCACGCCCAGCTCTTGCCTGCATGGGTGATGGTCCCTGATGGCAGCCTAGTTGTAACTGCCCTGTTCTTCATGGTCATGGCAGGCACGAGGAACTCTGTTTCTCGCCATCCTCCCCACTATTTCTCAGAGCACTGAGACAATGTTGCTATGACAGATGGTCTTGCTTGCTTCGCTGTTTATCTTGTAGCAAATAGTCAAGAGGATTCTTTCTGGTACCTGCATCTCTCTGAAGACAGCGGTGAAGATGAACTCAGAGAGGTACCGGTTTCAAAAAAAGCAGCCCTGGTGGGTGTTGGAATTTGCACTCTTTTTTAAATCACATTAAAGCATGCTCCTGCTCTGATTAGAACCCCCACAGCTCCATTCTCAGAGCCTGGGCCCCAGAAATTTACTTTCTGTTCCTTCAGTGGTCTTGGAATCTCTCCTCTCAATTTGCTGCTTGCGTCTATGTCGATTAAACATTCACTGTGTGACTGTCCATCACCTTTTCTTTATCCGTTCATCTGTCGTCGGACACCTAAGTTGGCTCCATAATTAGGCTCTTGCAACTGGTGCGGCCATAAACACAGGCATGAGTGTACCGCTACAGTATTCTGACTTTTTAATTCTTTTGGAAAGATGCCAAGGAGTGGTATGGCTGGGTCACACGGTAGTTCCATTCCTGGACTTTTGAGGATCTTCCAGACTGATCTCCATAGTCGCTGCACTAACTTATAATCCCACCGGCAGTGAATAGAGTCCCTATTTCCCCACATCCTTGCTGGCCTTTATTATTGATTGCATCCTTGATTATTGCCATTCTCACTGGTGATCAATGGAAGCTCATTGTAGTTTTGATTTGCATTTTCCTGGTTTCTAATAATGTAGAACATTTTTTTCATGTACTTGTTGGCCATTTGTATTTTTTTTTTCTTTTAAGAAGTGTTTCTTAGCCAGGCGTGGTGGCGCACGCTTGTCATCCCAGTCCTTGGGAGGCTGAGACAGGAGGATCGCAGGTTCGCGGCCAGCCTCAGCTACTTAGTGAGGCCCTCCGCAACTTAGTGAGACCCTGTTTCAAAATAAAGAATAAAAAATAGGGCTGGGGGTGTATCTCAGGGGTAGAATGCCCCTGGGTTCAATCCCTGGTACCACAAAAAAAAAAAAGAAGCATTCCTTCAGTTCAAATGCCCATGTTTTGATTGGGTTGTTTATTTTGTTAAGGTTTTTTTTAGTTCTTTATGTATTCTAGGTATTAGTCCTTTATGAAAGGAGTAGGTAGCAAAGATTTTCTCCCATTCTGTGGGCTCTCTCTTCAGACTCTTGATTGTCTCCTTTGCTGCACCGAAGCTCTTTAATTTGATGTCATTCCATTTATCGATTCTTGTTTGAACTCAGCCATAAAGAAAGAACAAAATTATGTCATTTGCGGGGAACTGGATGAAACTGGAGCACATTATGCTAGGTGAGAGCAGCCAGTCTCAGAAAGTCAAGGTTGTAGGTTTTCTCTCATCTGCAAAAGCTAGAGAGAAAATAGGAAACAGAAGGGACTTCAGATCAAGGGAGAGCGAGACCGGTGGAATAGTGGAAGGGGACTGGGTGAGGGAGGTGGGGACAGGAAGAGGAGGGTCGAGGGAGGGAACAGTTCCAAAAATGCGGTGTTCATATATGAAGGCATCACTACCAGTCTCACTAACATTTAGGGGGAGGGAGGAGAGGGGAGAGGTGTGGGGTGTGGAGGGAAACGCACCAAGTGCTGTGTGCACGTATGTTGATGTAACTTTGAACCTCTCTAGGATGTGTCATTGTGATGCACCAATAAAAGTATAAAAAAGAACCCCCCCAAATCAAACACTCCCCTGTTTGTGGGTGGAAAGAAGCAGAAAGGAGGTAAAACGCACCTGCTTTTCTCACACGCCTTAACCTTTGTCTTGGGAAATCCAAAATCTATTGCAAATCAAGGTTCCCATTCAGCACGATGGAGAGATAGTAACGAGGAGGAGGAGTAATCAGTAGTTGTTGATTGAACACTGCTTGCTGCAAACTGTTCTGCATGTTACCTTAATTAATTAATTAATTAATTTATATTTATTTATTTATTTTTATATTTTTATTTATTCATTCATTCATTCATTCATTTTGGTACTAGGGATTGAACCCAGCGGCATTCTACCTCTGAGCTACAGCCCCAGCCCTATTTTATTTTATTTTTTTTTATTTGGAAACAAATAGGGTCTCCCTAAGTTGCTGAGAGCCTCACTAAGTTGCTGAGGCTGGCTTTGAACCCTTGATCCTTCTGTCTCGGCCTCCCAAGTACCGGGATTACAGGTGTGTGGCACCAAGCCCAGCTTGTGTATTATATTTTAAAAACATAAAACATTTGTAGCTGTAATGAAAAAAAAACACATCACATAATAAAATTATCCTTCCAATATTTCTGGTAAGTATCTTAACCATCCTGACTATTTTGAGGGTGCAGTAAAATAGTTAACAATATACACTTTTTTGTGCAATGGAGCTCTGGATGTCTCCTTGCAGAACTGAGATTCCAACCCCGCGGAGCAACACCGCCACACCTCCCCAGTCCTCCAGCCTTCTAGTCTCTATCTCTGCAAATGTCGCCATTCTAGGGACTTCCTGGCAGCAGAATCGCATGACATTTGTCTTTATGTGACTGACTTCTTTCACTTCGCCTAAGGTCCTCCAAGTCCACCTATTATACCATCTCATTTAATCCTTAAACCGCTCCTGAGAGCTGGGCTTACTTACAGACGCGCCAACCTTGGCGCAGACACTTGTCCCGGGCCACCGAACAACATATGTCAGGATGAGCATTCAAACCCCAGCTTAAGTTGTTCTCCAGCTATTACATGTTGTGCTGAGCCTCTTCAACCAGGATCGGTGGGGAGGTCCACAGCGGTTCCCAAGGCTCTGCCCTCTGCCATCCATCTTTCCTTTCCTTTCCTTTCCTTTCCTTTCCTTTCCTTTCCTTTCCTTTCCTTTCCTTTCCTTTCCTTCCTTCCCTCCTTCCTTCCTTCCTTCCTTCCTTCCTTCCTTCCTCCTTCCCTCTTTCCTCCCTCCCTCCTTCCCTCCCTCCCTCCTTCCTTCCTTCCCTCCCTCCCTTGCTCCCTCCCTCCTTCCTTCCCTCCCTCCCTTCTTCCTTCCTTCCTTCCCTCCCTTCCTCATCCTTCCTTCCTTCCTTCCCTCCCTCCTTCCTTCCCTCCCTCCCTCTTTTCTCCCTTCCTTCTTCCCTTCCTCCTTCCTCCCTCCTTCCTTCCTTCCTTCCTTCCTTCCTTCCTTCCTTCCTCTCTTTCTCCTTCCCTCCCTCCCTCCTTCCTTCCTTCCCTCCCTCCCTTGCTCCCTCCCTCCTTCCTTCCCTCCCTCCCTCCCTTCTTCCTTCCTTCCTTCCCTCCCTCCCTC